>BHFT01041538.1:0-28266 GCA_004320025.1 Laticauda laticaudata
ATTGGTCTGTAATTTTCAACTAGGCTGGGGTCTCCCTTTTTGAAGATGGGAATGACCGTGGCTTGTGACCATAGTTTACTTCTCTCTCTCTCACCAGAATGTTTGCTTTGGGCTATTGTTTGCATAGTATTTATGGGCTGCCTGGTTGTATTCCCTGAGGATGGGCTCCAGCACAAGTCCAAAAACTTGGAAGACTAAACCTCTGGTTCCGGTGACCAACCTAGGTTGCAACATTATCCTGGCACAAATGTATCTGACGAAGATCATGTCAGGTTGGTGTCAAGATCGTGCAAAGAGATAATATTGCTTTACATCACACTAGTAAGGCCACACTTGGAATACTGTTCTGGTTGCCATGATGCAAAAAATATGTTTGAGGTTCTAGAAAGGGCACAGAGAAGAGCCATAAAGATGATGAGGGGGCTGGAGGCTAAAACATATGAAGAACAGTTGCAGGAACTGGATATGTCTGGATTAATGAAGAAGAGAAGTGACACGATGGCAGGATTCCAACATTTGAGGGGCTGTCACCGAGACAGAGGGGGACAAACTACTCTCCAAAGCTCCTGAGGGCAGGACAAAAAGCAACAGATGGAAAGTTAGGTAGTTATGAAAAGCCGTGAGGGCACAGTGCATAATCTATAAAGGTAAAGGTTTCCCTCACAAATCCATGCTAGTCATTTTCGGCTCTAGGGGACACTGCTCATCTCTGTGACAAAGCTGAAGAGGCAGCACTGTCTGAAGACGTCTTTGTGTTCATGTGGCCGGCAGGACTAAACACCAAAGGTGCACGGAATGCTGTTCCCTTCCCGCCAAAGGGGTCTCTATTTTTCTATTTGTATTTTTTTATGTGCTTTCGAACTGCTAGGTTGGCAGAAGCTGGGACAAGGAACAGGAGCTCAGTCCGTTATGTGGCAGTAGGGATTCGAACCGCCAAACTGCCGACCTTTCTGATTGACAAGCTCAGCGTCTTAGCTACACTGCCTCCCTTATAGCACAATCTATAGAAGTTGTGAATGTCTATGCTGTCTATGGATGGCTGATTTGTCAGAGTGCCTGGCTTTTGGAAATCCCCTGGCATGTTTGCATCATTTGGCCTGGTCTAAGATGGTCACATTTTCCCAATTGAAACCATGGTCAAATCTGTCTATATGTTGTGAAATTAAAGAATTTCCATCAATGTTTTCTGACTGCCAGTGGATGCCACTCTTCTGCCTGCTTGTCCTACAGAGGGGTTGTTGCAGTTCTGACATTGTATGTTGTGTAGATAACTCCAGTGTCATGCCCCTGTCAGAATCTGATTCGGAGAGGGAGGCCAAGCAGCTGACAGGGAGTGGGACTCACGAGACTTGCCAGGCCCAGTTCCTGCAACCGTTCTTCCTATATTTTATCCTCTGGCCCCCTAATCATCTTTATTGCTCTTCCCTATGCTCTTTCCAGAGTCTCAACATCTTTTTTATATCATGACGACCAAAACAGGATGTGTTAGGAATTGATAGTCACCTAATAGTTGGATTGGAAATATATAAACCAGGATAGACATTTCATACTGTCTCTTTAAGGGAATGCTAAAATTGTAATTGGGTGTGGTTCCTCAAATGACCATAAGATGGAGCCAGAAACCTGGGCTGTTATGTTCTGTTGTTGCTGTGAGTTGCTTGTTGCTAGATGTTCTGATGTTCGCTGTTTTTAGTTTCTGCATTTTTCCTGTTGACTGTTGCTGATCATTGTTCTTCTTGGATTGCTGTGAGTCTATTTACTGAACTGTTTATGATACTGGACTTTGTTATTTGGATTATCCCTGGATTGAATACTGACTGCTTTAACCGTGTATGACTTGGACTGTTTGTTGGACTTTGCTTAACTGTTTACTGGAAGTAAAAACCTACATTTTACTATTCAGTGTATCTGTGTGCTGGTCGTGTGTTATTCAACATTACTCTCACTGCGTCTCCCTGTGTGCACTCATTCTCCTAATGGGGAATTACCTCAACAGGATGCAATATTTCAAGGGAGGTCCAGGCCTCAAGAGTTTAACTCAAGACTTAGATCAGAAACCAGGTTTAGCTTTGCTTTAAGGGGAGATCATAATCAAGGGAGACCCTGCCTTGGAACAGTGCAATGCGCACGTCACACCCAAGGAAACAAAAATAACTCGAGCACTTACTTCTGAGAAATTTCTTTATTATTCACCTATAGACAGCATCCTTGCCGGACTAAAGTACTTATCTGCATAACTATAGATGCACCCTGTGAACTGCTAGGGAGTGTCCCCCTCGTCCTCTTCCTGCCTACCAGAAATTTCAAGTGGTGTCACCTCTTTGCTTTTTGGGAAAGGCAATCCCCCCCTTCTGCCACTCTGCACTAAATTCCATCACAATTTTTCACTGCAACACAATTGATTGTCAATCCTGACGTTGGCTGAACTGCGGCCATTTTCCTTTTTGTAGCTTTTTTTCTAGGGAGGTTTCTTCCTCTCACTACTTCAGGGTTGACCCAGCCTGGAGCGAAAGGGGCCAGGGAGGTGGGGGCCTAGAGACCACTGAGGGTGTTGTCATCTAAATAAAATTCTTTCCCTTTGGAATCAAGGACATTGGTGCAGGTGCACAAAAGGCAGAGACGGAGGTCACCTAGCAACTGAACTATGTGCTGATTGGACCAGGTGACTGGAGGCTCTGGGGGGGTGGGGGGAAGTGTTAACACTTAACATCCTTAAGTGTTATTTTACTCTCATAGTCTCAGGTATCCTCTCAACAACACCTTTCCATCTTAGGTCCTTCCTTTCTGTCCCCACCCATAGTAAAATCTATTCCAAATTATGTAATATTCCAATTCATCCTTATTTTTCATCTCTAGGGTTAGCCTATCCATTTCAGCACATTTCAGAATTTTGTTTATTACTGCATCTTCACTAGGGATTTCTTTCTCCTTCCACTTCTGGGCAAATACCATTCTTGCTGCAGTGATGACACGTATTATCACGTATAACTCTTCCTTATTATGTTTTTTTTTAATATAATTACCAATTAAAAAAAAAAACATGTTCTATTTTAAATCCCATCATTTCTTCCAGCCACTTCCCAATCCTGTGCCAGGCCTGCCTCGGAGTCCTTATTCAAGAGGATGTATTACTGGGAACCTTGACACCGATGCAACCTGCAGCCCACTGGTGCGTTTCAAAATAGTTTACTGCCAATTTGGTGGGCGTGGCTTGGTGGGTGCGCTTTGCAAGCGAACGCATGCACTTTGCATGCACGTGGGTGCACTTTGAACAGGTGTAGAGGCTTTCCGACTCGCTTCCTGCAATCCTGCACTCTCCCTGTCACTTCAGCAGCTGCTGCGCAGCACAGTTGCTCTTCAAAAGCGGGGAATAAAAGTCAGTATGGGAGCCCGGGCAGGTGAGTGGGCCCAACAGCAGCTCAGAGAGAACAGATTTGGTGTTGGCTGATCTTCGGCGCTACTGGTATGCCAGAACTGGTAGAATACCACCACTACTGCAGCTCCAGGGGTCTCAGCTGTGAGGGGAGGGCATGGAGGGGCTTTGGACTTGCCTCTCACAGCGACGTCGAGTCCTGGATGGTGGCAAAATCCCGCCTCTCCCTTCCTCCCCTCTGACTGACCTGGGGGAGCAAATCCCCCATATGCTGAAGGCTGGGGTGTCGCTTCCCCTCTGAAACCATCTCTCCAGGACTCGAGAGCTCTTTGCCGCTCTCTTCTTCCTGCATGGTTATGCAACGGGTTCGGCACCAGGCACCCCCTTTCTCTGGGGTCTCCTCTTGCTCTGAGCACTTGGGGGTCAAGCCACAGCTGTCCAGCACCTTTGGCCTCGGCTGATGCTCCAGGCGGGGTCTCCATGCCTTCTCCACCAAGCCAGGGCTCTGAGAGACCTTGGCAGCATCCAAATGGGCCCACCTGCTCCATTCAGCTGCCGGAGGCCCCCTCGCCGCTGAGTGGCCAGACAGGTGAGGTGGACACAGCACGGGGAAAGCCCCCAGTTCTGGGTCTGGCAAAGGGCGAGCCGGGGATGAGGGTGCCGAGGCCTCCTGCAGGTACCAAAAGCAGGGGGCTGGGGGAGGACATGGTGACCCTCTCTCTTTCGTGCCATACTCCTCCTCTGTCACATTCACGCACTCCGCACAGAATTTGGTGGGCTTCCGAGCAGAGAGAGGCAATAGGTGGAGGAAGCTCTTGGCAGCAGGAGGAGGAGGACGTCCACGGGCCTCGTAGTCCCCCAGCGGCCTGGCTGGGCCAAATTCTGAGCTGCAGCCCAGCTTGATGCTTTCAGGGCTCAAATCACCCGGGGTGGGACTGCTGCTCCGGATGCTGGAGTCTCTATCCTTGAATGGAGGAGGGGGAGGAATGACCTCCAAGAGAGGTTCAGAAGAAGGACCCATTGGGTTCTCTCCCCCAGGATGGGTCTGGACACCGGATTTGGGGAGCAGATCCGAAACCTGGTCAAGGTTGAGAAACAGACGGAAACAAGGATATTGTTTAGATGTCCCAGACTTTGCAAGAACCTGCCATTCCTTTAACCATTGTGTCACTATCTCTCAACCCTGGCAGCTTTAAGGTGGGTGGACTTCAACTCCCAGAATTCTCAGAGTTCAAGTTCACTTATTTTAAAGTTGATAAATTTGAGACACACTTTTCTATCCATACTCTGTCTGTTTGTCTATCTGCCTCTATCTATCTATCTATCTATCTATCTATCTATCTATCTATCTATCTATCTATCTATTTCTATCTATCTATACTATCTATGCTAATCTATCTAATCTAATCCCTATCTATGCATCTAATCTATCAATGCTATCTGTCATACTATCATCTCTCCATCCTGTCGGTCTTAGTCTAATACTAATCTAGACTATCTATCTATCTTATCTATCTAATCATCTATCTGTGCATCTATCTGTCATCTATCATCCTCTCCCAACTGTCTGGTCCTTCTATCTATCTTCTATCTATCTATCTATCGTATACTATCTATCTATCGATCATCTATCTATGCATCTATCTGTGCATCTCTCCATCTGTCTATGCATCTATCCAATCTATTGTTAATGCCTAATCATATTTATCAACTATCTAATCTATACTATCATATCTATCTATCTATCTATCTATCTATCTATCTATCTATCTATCTATCTATCTAATCTATCTGTCATCTCTTCATCTATCATCTATCTATCTATATCTATCATCTCTCCATTTATCTATCATCTATTTATATCTATATCTATGTATGTATCTATAGCTATATATTCTCTCGATCTATCATGTCTTTATCTATCATAGATAGATATATCATCTATCATCTATTTATCTACCTATCCATCCATCCATCTAGCATCTTAGATTCCGCACACCAATATTTACCCCAACCTATATTTCTTTATTATTATTATTAGTAGTTTACTTATGTATCAGAATAGGACAGAATAACAGAGTTGGAAGGGACCTTGGAGGTCTTCTAGTCCAACCCCCTGCCTCGGCAGGAAACCCTATACCATTTCAGACAAATGGTTATCCAAACTCTCCTTAAATGCTTCAGAGTTGGAGCATTCACAACTTCTGGAGGCAATTTGTTCTAACTCTCAGGAAATTTCTCCTTAGTTCTAGGTTGCTTCTCTCCTTGGTTAGTTCCTATCTTGTCCTGCCTTCTGGTGCTTTGGAGAATAAGTTGACCCCCTCTTCTTTGTGGCAGCCCCTGAGATATTGGAAGGCTGCTTTCATGTTCCCTCCAGATCTTCATTTCATTAAACTAGAGATACCAAATTCCTGCAACCATTCTTTATATGCTTTTGGAGCTTCCGGTCCCCTAACATCTTTGTTTAATGCTACATTAAAACTATAAAATTCAGAAATACAAAAGAAAATAGTGGGAAAGCTAGGGGAGGAGAAAGGGAAGGGGAAAAGTGTAGAAAAAGGAAAAATAAAGAAAAGTCATTGGCTTCCAGTCCCTTTGATGCAGTAGAATAAATAATAACATCAAACCTCAACTTTTTACTTTTACATAATAATATAAACTAACCATTTCAATAGCAACAAGCCTATCTCATCAGAAAAACCCAAAATCAAAGTTTCATTTTTCCTCCATCTCAAGCACAAAGTCTAGAAGCCATTTCCAAATAGAAACATAAGTAATTATGTTTTTTTTCTTTAATCAAAGCAATCAATTTCCCCATCCCTGCTAACTCCATCAACTTCTGTGGCCACTCATCCATCGTGGGAATCAAAATGTCCTTCCATTTTTGTGCATAAAGTAATCTTGCTGCCATCAACATATTATAGCATCAAAGTTCCAGGTATTTTGTCCCCCAAGTCTTTATCTCAACCTATTGTTCTGTCCTAGGCTTCCCCCAAAAGCACTAAGCAGACTTTTTGTCCTGGCAAAAGCCCTTTTTATTAAACAAAGGTGAATTTCTTGCATTCACTTTCAGCCAAAGGCCTGACGAACCAAGGGTGTGATTAGGGTGTGATTTCAAGGGTGTGATTAGGAGCACAGACCTTGTCTAGCTTGGAGAGCTGCCAAGTAACTATTTCCAAATGCAGTGCTGACAAGGAAGGACTCGGCACAGAGACTCTGAGATGCACAGACAGATCTTTACACTGCGGCAACAAAGGAATTGTTTCCTGCAAAAGCCCCCTCCCCTTTTGCTCCTCTTTTAACCCCTATGGGAGGGGCGATTTACTGTCTACCTGTGGCCTTACTCCCACGTCAAACCTTAGTTCATAATTGTTCTTTTCTTTTGGCAGCTCTGCGCATGTGTAGGTTGGGAACTGGCTCCAGCTGCTCCCCCTGCCCCACTGCTGTCTGAGCCCGAAGGCAGCTGATGACTGCCAGCCTGTCCTGGCCCCATCTCTGCCTGCGATGCAGAGCCCTTGTCTGAGCCTTCCTCAGCCTCCAGGACTGGCCCAGGTTCCTCCCCAACCTCCTCTCTGTCCGACTCTGCTGCCAGCTCCACTAGCACACAACACCTATATTGCGATGCGAGTAAGGTACTCACATTAATTTTCTCCGAGACGCAGAAAACATTTTGGAACCTGATAAGCCGTTCCAATTCAGCGATTCGTTGGGTCCAAGCCTGCCTTTCCTCGGCCATTGTCTGTACCTAATAAGAAAGGCAGGTGGGGAGTTAGACAAAGAGATAGATTAGAACAACCTGAGGACAGACATATATTCAAACCCACCGAAATTTAAATGTAGAATTTATTTGTTTGATTGTTTATCTATTGTTTACCTATTTATTCATTCATAACCTGCCTCAAGGGATGGAAATAACTCAAGGCCACGAACGTGTCACACACACTTTCCGCCTCCTATTTTTGCCACCACCACCACAACAACCTGGCAAAGTGTGTAGGGCTGATAGAGAGAGACTGGCTCAAAGTCACCCAGCTGGCTCTTGTGTGCCTAAGGTGGGACTAGAACTCACTGTCTTGTGGTGATTGGTCCAAAGTCACTTGGCCAATTTTCATGCCTAAAACGGGACTTAGAATTCACCGTCTCTGGTGCCCCTTAATAATTAGACCAAACTGACTCTATCATCCAGACCCAGAATCACTACGCAAACAAATAACTATAAAAATCTATTAAACAAACAAATAAATAAACAAATAAATTCTGCAGTTATTAAATACCAGTTTTTCTATGCGATACCTAAAAATGATTTAAGACTCTAATTCCCATAATTCCATTTTTCCATAGATGGAAAAATGCTTGACACAGTCAAGTCAATGAGGACAGACAGGGTGATGTCTGACAGGGTGACAGACAAGTTTCTGCAGCATGAAAGCTTATTGGTGATCTTAATTCATAATCATTGGAAAACAGGAAACGGAGCTCAGCTAACCAGTATATATTAACCTTGCAGTTATGAATGGAATATACAGCTGCTATAAGATTTCAGAACATTTAAAATTATCTATCTGAAATTACATTGGGAAACAGGCTCCCAACTTAGCATGTCATTGTAATCAGTGAGGTAACTTAATATACAATTAACAATATTATTAATAAGTAATACAACAGAATTCTTACAATCCTCTGAAGTTTCTCTTCTAACAGCTGGTTGGTGTGACGGGTGTTGGAGTACTCTTCATGAATCCTAATTGAAGAAAAGTGGAAAGTAATAAAAAAATTTCTGAATGAATATTCTACCCAGAGAAATTTGGGATCAGATGTGACAAATAAGTAAACCAGTGGTTTTCAACCTTGGCCACCCTTAAGATGGGTGGATTTCAACTCCCAGAATTCCCCAGCCAGCATTCTGGGGATTGAAGTCCACTTATCTTAAAATTGCAAAAGATGAGAAACACTGGAACTCCTATAATGATTCCCAAATTGCATCTATGTGTTGTGCAAAAATGATGTTTAATGTTAATATTTTAATATTAAACTCCTCCTGAAAGTGGGTTGGGCTACAGGGAATCCCACCCTTTAAAGATCTGGTGTGCTTTCAATTCTTCTGTCAGGATTCTGGCAATTGCCCTCATTAAACCATGAACCTCGAGCCGAGCTTCAAAAACTACAAAGGATTTATTAGGCGCGAACATGTTGGCATGACCTGTATGAAGCCGATTCTGAGACATGTAATTCACTATCACCTATGACCGTGGTTTCTCCGCACCCTCTAAGTGTATCATAATTCAGATTCTCCAACGAAACAAGTCCATAGCCAAGAGTCACATTCTCCAATTAGGGATTTTCGAGGCAGAAAGTCCGGTCGCTTAGTTACAATCTTTGCGAGATAAGAATGGAATGCACTTTCAGTTTTAAACTGCCGCATTGCTCTTTCAAATTTCTCCCCCCTCCTCCCATTCATGGCACCTCTAAAACAGGCATAGAAATGTTTTATGAGTTGACATCTTCCTTACCTGCTGTAATTTTCCTTTAACGTCTCCAAAGTCTCTTCCCATTTTCTTTGCAGATCTTGTTGAGCAGATCCAGATTTGGAGTCCAAAACAGGAATTTTGAGGAGCTCCTGATCCTGAGAAGACCTTGCATGAGAACAGAAACTCATTTTTTATTTGTTAATCACCCAGAATCACACAAATGTGCTGGGCAGGACAGTTAGCCTTCATCTTACAATAATGTTCTTCCTAGACCGTAAATACACACATGCTTATTTAAAAAACAAGTCTTATTTTATTGCAATGCTGGGAATTATTTTCATTCCCAGATGGTAATGGATGTCAAACAGTCTCTCGAGATAAGCACCCACCTTTCTTTCCTGTGAAGTGCTGCCAATAACAGAAGTATCAAATGAACTAGAAAAAAAAAAAACCCAACCGAAATACAAAGAGCTTCAAGAATGAATCTGAACTGAATGAATGACTTTGCTTCCTGCAAAGTTTTCATCATCTTTGCCTGTCCTTTATCCCTTATGGGAGGGATAATCACCTCCCAGCCTTACTCCCGAGTTGCCCCTTTTGTCTTAACTGTTCATGCCTTCTGACAGCTCTGCACATATGTGCACGGGGAACAGGCTCCCCTTGTTCCTCTGCCTCGTTGCTGCCAGACTCTGCAGGCTCTGAAGGCAGCACCCCATTCCCAGATGGTCCTGGCCCCATCTCTGCATCGGATGCAGGACCCTCGTCCGAGTCCTCTCCAGACTTCCAGACTGGTCCCCGTTCTTCCCTACTGTCCAATTCCGCTGCCATCTGCACAGGCTGCCAGTGAACCACAACAAACAATTCATGGAGTGTTTGAAGTTACAACGGCACTGAAAAAAGTGACTTATGACCATTTTCCACACTTATGACCATTGCAGCATCTCTATCAACACATGATCAAAATTCAGACACTTGGCAACTGGCTCATATTTCTCACAGTCTCAATGTCCCTGTGTCATGTGATCCCCTTTTGCAATCTTCTGACAAGCAAAATCAATGGGGAAGCCAGATTCACTTAACAACGGTGTTCCTAACTTAACTGCTGCAGTGATTTGCTTAACAGCTGTGGCAAGAAAGGTTGTAAAAGGAGACAAAACTCACTTAATAATTGTCTCATTTAGCAACAAAAAAATTTTGGGCTCAGTTGGTAATAAGTCTCATTTATTTTTTAAAAAATTGATTTTCTATTAAATCCATTTCTTAGTGCTTAATAAACATTGTGTTGTCTGGATATATAGTTTGTTTAACAATACAAATTTACATTCTTCATCTCCCCACCCTTTTTACCAACCATCGGTAAAATAAATTCCATATTTGATAATATTCTATGTTCTCTGTCTGCTTAATTTTCAATGACAATTTATCCATTTCTGCATAATCTAGTATCTTCTTCACTATTTCTTCATCTTTGGATATATCTTCATTTTTCCCCCACAGTATTGTGGGAAGAAAAATCTCGCTGCTGCTAAGACACGCATAATTAAATATATACTTTACTTATCAAGTTTTTTCTGATAGTCTACCTAAAAAAAAAAAACAATTTAGGTGTATAATCGCAACATTTCTGTTACGTGAGTTTTTTTCCCTATCTTACAACCTTTTCTGCCACCGTTGTTCAGCGAATCACTGCAATTGGTAAGTTAGTAACCCTGGTTGTGAAGTGAATCTGTCTCCCCCCCGTGGACTTTGCTTGTGAGAAGGTTGCAAAATATGATCACATGACCTTGGGATGCAGCAACACTGGTCATAAGTATGAACCAGTGGCCGAGCCTCTGAATTTTGATCGCAGGATCATGGGGAATGCTGGAAAGAAAAGAGGGTGGGTAGGATTCAACCGGTTCGGACCGGTTCAATTGAACCGGTTGTTAGGATTCTGCACAGTTTGGAGAAGTGGAAAATCGTGTCCCTGGCTGGCCTCGCCCCTCCCCACCCAGTCATCCTTATCGTGCATGCACGACATCCCTGAATGGGTTCTCCCCCCACCCAGTCACTCCTTAAGGCATTTCTTTTATTTTTCCCCTCCTGACGACCAGCTGTTCTGACGATCAGCTCTGCCAGGATCCCCCTCACTGTCTCAGTGTTTAGCCCAGCAGGCCCAAACGGAGCACAGGGGGTTGCTGTGTGCCCCCCATGCTGCATTTTTTTTCCTTCCTGGGCCTCAGGGAATCCTTCTGGGAGCAAAAATACCCCCCCCAAAGAGGCTTCCTTGAGGCCCAGGAGGCAGAAAAAAATTGGGGGGGGGGGGGTGTTGCCAAAAGAAGCCACGCCCACCCGGTCACATGGCCACACCCACCTAGTCACGCCCCCCCCAACAGAACCGGTTGTTAAAAAATTTGAATCCCACCCCTGCTGTAAGGTCGGGAACTGGGCAACATGGCCATCATAAGTCATATTTTTCAGGGCCGTTGTAACTCGGAACAGACGCAAAATAAACTGTTGCAGGTCCAGGACTACCTGTATAGAAATCGAAATACAAAATATACAACTATCAAATGAGGCACCAGTAAGGGGCTCAAAAAACTAGAGCCCCCTAACTCAGTAGCCAAACACTCACTTACTTATTTGCTTATTCATTCATTCATTCATCTGTTTGTTTGTTTCATATTTCTTAACTGTCTCGGAGAGTATTTCCAAAAGAGGTGCAGAATAACAGAGTTAGAGGGCACCTTGGAGGTCGTCTAGTCCAACCCTCTGCTCGCGCAGGAAATCCTTATATCAGTATGCATACAAAGAGGCAGGCCTACTCACCTGGATGGCTTTGGGTTCACTTCGACCAGGAGTTCCTGAACAGCAAAAGAAAATATATATATATATATATATTTCAATTCTTACTCTTCCTCTCCTTCAACAGGCAAAGGATCAGCCCTCCAGCCTCGGATAAATTAGAAAGGGGTTTCAGAAGAGACTGGATTTGAATCCAGGGCTTTCTGGATAGGAGCTTCTCTCTTGCAATTGGATATGGTTGCGTTTCTGAAGTGGCAATAACAACGACAGAAAAGCATACCTGCTGGGAACTATGGGACAAAAGTCCAACATATCCACTAGGCCCATTGAAAATGGGGGCTGTACATTTTTTGTGTGGGCATTCATATCTCTGCAAGAAAGGTGTGTTTCGCCCTAGTAACTTCTCATCCATTGATTATTCTAACTCCCCACTTATTCTTCAAGACCTCTAGATCTTCCCTCCCTGCCATGTTATTATTGTTGTCAGGGCAGGGAGAGCCAAGGGCTGGGTTGAACTAAAATGGCATTTGTGACCAGATCAGCCCATATTTTTCTCGTGTTTTTTTTTCCCCCCCGTGACTAAATTTCAAAAAAGGAAAGCGAGGATCAGAGTATCTCAAAACAGAAATCAAAATGAAGAACTATTCAAATTAAGGGAGAAAAAGTTGCAGAGGGAGAGAGAGAAGGAAGGGAGGAAGGGAGAAAAAGATAGTATTTCTCAATGTTGGTACCTTTACAATGTGTAGAGTTCAACTCCCAGAATTCCCCAGCCAGCATGCTTTAAGACATGAGGACTACAATGCCCAGATGTCTCCAGCCACCATGATTTAAAACATGCAGACTACAAATCCCAGAATTCCCCTGTTTTAAGACATGCGGACGACACCATGCTCTAATACATGTGGACTACAACTCCCAGAATTCCCCAGCCAGCATGTTTTAAGTCATGCGGACTACAACCCCCAGAGTATGCCTTAAGGCATGTGCAAGCATGCCTTAAGACGTGTGGACTACAGTTCCCAGGTATCTCCAGCCACCATGCTTTAAGACGTGTGGACTACAGTTCCCAGGTATCTCCAGCCACCATGCTTTAAAACGTGCAGACTACAATCCCCAGAATTCCCCAGCCAGCATGCCTTAAGAGGTGTGGACTACAATCCCCAGAATTCCCCAGCCAGCATGCTTTAAAACATATAGATTACAACTCCTAGAATTCCCCAACTGGCTGCCTGCCAGCCGTGGGAATTCTGAGAACTGAGGTCCACACACCACAGAGTTGTCAGAGTTGAGAAACACCGAATTAGACAAGTGATTGGAAACCTGAGGAAACTTGGAGGCAATGTTGAAGGAGGGCCCGATTCACCACCCTGACCGCTACGTCAATGAAGGAGGGACCGGAGTCCCCGCAAAAGACAAACCACAGGTCTTCTCCTTTTTCGGGATGTGGAAGACATGGGCCAGGTAGCCAGAAAGCCTCTTGTTTTGAGAAAAAGCCTGGTACCTTATAGAGCATCTGACTCTTCCCAGCCACAGTCCTTGACCACTCTTTGCCCTCCGATTTCTCTGATCCTCGGGCCACCATCTCCTCCGCTTTCTTGAAGGGCCATTCTTGAGCTTTGGGCTTCAGGACATGCCCCGATGCGCCTTCTCCATGCCTCCTTGCTCCACAAGGTTCTTCGGACAGCTCAGGCAGCTGGATCAGAAAAGGTGTAAAGAGGCCCGACTCCGAACTGCTGCTGGTGTTGTCGGGAGTCCCGAGAGGTTTGGTGTTTGCCTGGAGCTGGTTGGGAAGGATGGAGGTGGCATCTCCTTTGGCTTCGAACGGGCCAACTCTTTGCTTCTTGGGCAAGGACGTTTTCCCCTCGTTCTTCTCCAGCAATGATTCTGACGACATAGACTTGGTGCTGGGCGCTCTGTTGGTTGGAGAAGACCCCTGGGACTTCCAACCCAGGGACATGAGGTTTGACGGACTCATGATCTGTTGGGTGACTTCGTTGAGGAACTCTGAAAAGCGCAGCTTGTCTTCTATCCGCCTGTTTTCTCCTAGGATGAGGGACTTCTTGGGGAGGCTCAGATCCAGGCTCTTGGGAGAGGAGGGCTTCTCCTGCTGGTGGTGGTGGCTTCTCTTGGGCTTTGGAGCCATGAGAGGCTTCGGTCCTGTGGGCCGTTCCATGACAGCCTCGCTGGACCTGGTCTTCCACAACCGGCCATCCTCTTCCACCACCCCGTTTCTCAAAACAACCCGGCCAAGAGGAGGACGGACAGTCTTGGAGGGCTGCTGCAGAGCTGGGATCACAGGCTCTTCCCTGAAGGCTGGACCATACTGCTGCAGGCCGGTGACCTTGTAGAAGTTCTCCTCCAGGCCTTCAGCTTGTGCCACCTGTGGCCGGAGCTCCGGGTGGTCCTGACGAAGAGGCAAATCGCCCGCCCTTCTGACAAAGGGGGTGAAGGACCCACCCAGCCTTCTTTTATCCCGCGTGGGGGGTTGGGAGGCCATGCCTTCCACAGCGCTCTCCCTACAAGATCCGGATGGAGAAGAATGGTACTGAGAAGGCGCCATGGGCAGAGCTTCCTTTTCTAGCTGGGCTTCCAAAGACCACAGGGCTGAAGAGGTGGACATGGACGAGCAGGAGGAGTGAATGGAGAAGCGGTCGTCCAGGGTCTCCATCTGCAGGGGCAAATATACCCTCTCCTTCCGCCGCTTGGTCTGCTGCACCGGGGTGAAGAACTTCTCGAGGACTTGGAGCTTCCCAGCCAGGACACTGCTGCCACTATTCTCCTCCGTCCAGTGGGTTGGGTTGAATGCCGCCGCCTGCTCTTTCTTCTCCAGCTTTTGCCGGGTGGTTGAGGCACTCATCTTGAATAGCGGATGCCCGTCTGCTCCTAACTACATCTTCCCTGGTCATTTTAGCTGGGGCTGGCCAATTTAGTGGAGCGGAAAGGGGACCTGTCAATACAATCAGCTTTGGATGTTTGATTGAACTAATAGAGGCCAGCAAGTTTGACCGGAGCATCCGTTGCACCTCGATCCTCCCCACCAAACCGGGTTTTGTAAGCACATTCCTCCTTTGCCAACATCCAGGTGAAGATCTGAGTTTAATGCAATAAGGGATTTTAATTCAATAAGGGACTTTAATACCCTTTTAGTATTAAATTGACAACAGGCCATATAGTTTATAGATTGTAATTTTACTGTACTAAATCATATCATAATTTTAGTATACTTAGACCATGTACAATGGATAGGCTGGATTTTACCATAGACTAGCTCGATACCCATGTTTCACTACGAAACTATATGATCAGCCTTAGTTTTTGGGGAGAAAAATAAGGGGGAAAAATTGTTTCTCTGCCTACCAGCATCCATTGGTATTCATCTGGCTAGTGCCCTGTCAGTGTGTGAAAGTTGAGGGCTGTTTGGAAACTGAAACAGTATTTGCTGTGTGAGGAAGGAGACAGCAAGGAACCCGAGCGTGGCTGAGCTCAACAGTTCTGCACTAAAGCTGGTTGCGAATCTGACACTCTTCTACTTGTGTTTTGCAATTGGAAGAGATTTGTTTTCAGGTGGGGAGGGGGAGTAGAACTCCTTAGCATCAGAGCATGTTAATAATAATAATATGGGAAATACTAATGCTCTGATAGTCATTTTGAAAAATTTCTTCCTTTCTTAGTGAGCACTTAGAAGCCAAGAGGAATATATGTCTCAGATCCGCATATCTGTCATTTCTTCAGTGGAAGAAGAAAAGCAAGGGGGAGACTGATAAAGAAATCCTTTCTTGGTGTAACCTGAATATATTTAATATTATATCGAATTTGTATAACCTACACATGATACAATGGAGGGAGGAAACTCAGATGGCTGGAACCTATCACCTCTGAGAGAGACAGCCAGGAGATGAAGAGACCATAAAAATTCCACAGTGAGATGTGTCCTGGGAATCTCTGGGAAAGTTCATTCTGAAAAGGAGGTGGGGGGAAATTAGGCATGTCCTGGGAAACTATGAGAAAGATCATTCCTACAGAAGGGGTGGGAGGGGAATTAACATACTGGCTTTTGTTTCACTAAATACACATCAAAATAAGGGGAGGGGTCCTAAACTCCCTGATCTATCCTTGTATGCCTGAGGGACCTCAGATGCTGCTTTGAACTCCTACATGAATTGTCTCATCTCAGTAAAGGATTCCTTTTGATTTTTGATTTCATTCTTTTTAATTAAATGGGAAAAAGTTCTGTAGCCTGACAATATGTGCCAAATTTCAAGTTTGTAGGCTTTACAGTTGTGAAGATTTTGTGATGATGTGTGAGTGGTCTTTATGGTATTCAGCTTTGTTCTGGTATTTTCCCATGTCATTATAGTTGTGCTTTTAAAGTTGCAGCGATGTTTCGGCAGAATCTCATCTGCCATCATCAGGCTTCTGTATTGTGTTCGTCTGAGATTCTGCCAAAACGTTGCCACAACTTTAAAAGTACAACTTTCATATGTACATATAAATATCATGAAAACTTAACACATACACACATATATTTTAGTTATTTGTTATTTTAGACTAGAGTTTTTTAATTCTGTGCTTACTGAGTGTTGTTATTCAGTTTGGTCTCTGACTGTAACATACTGCATTGAATTGAAATTGAGTTTAATGTAACCTTGGGCATTGGTCAACAAAATGCTGCTGGCTCAGGAGTAATTGTGAAAAGGATCTAGAAGTTTAACCAAGAGAAATTTTGTAATAGTGAGAGCACTTAAGAGTGGAACAGCTTGCGTCCAGAAGTTGTGGCTGCTCCATCACTGGAGGCTTTTAAGAAGAGATTGGACAGCCACATCCTCAGATAAATCTTCTGTCCTCAAGTAAAGCCTCCCAGTGGCCTCAATGACCCTCTTAAAAGGATGCAAATGACCTTCCTCCCTCCCTTTGTTGAGGCACTTGGAGGTTTGCACTGCTTAAGTGACCCTGAGGACACAGACAAACCTCCCAGTGGCCTCAATGATCCTCTAAAAAGAATGCAAATGACCAATTTGTGCACAAGGGATATAAATCCTTCTGTTCCCCACCATCCAGTCAGAGCTGAAGAAGCTTCTTGGATGAGAAGCGAAATGTCTTCAAAGAAAAACCAAGAAGTCCAGTGGCCTCCTGAAAAAGCACCTTTGGGTTAAACATTTTCAAAGAAAAAAGAACAGTTGCCTTTTGAAAAGCTCCTTTCAGACAGCCATGATCTGGATTGAAAATCTCCATAGACATTGGTAAACTGTGGTTTATCCTTCGATGGATGGCGTAACCCCAGGCCATTGTTGCTTCGTTCACGAACCAGGGTTTAGCAATCCAGCTAAGTAGACTGAATTCATATTTTCTTTAAACCCTTGCCGAGCTGAGCAATCACACCAATAAATTGCATAAAGATGTTTTAATGATTTAACAAGAGCAGCATGGTAATCTGGTCTTCGATCATAAAACTGAGCAAATTCCACCCCGAGACTTGATAACAAAAGATGAGGGATTAGATAAAGCAGGGTTTCCTCACCGTGAGCACACGAAAATGGGTGTGGACTTCAACTCCCAGAGTTCCCTATGCTTCCAACACTCCTCATGCGAAATGGGGGATCCTGGGAGTTGAAGTCCACACATTTCAAAATTATTCAGAGGTTGAGAAACACTGCTCTTATTATTTAAAATCTCTCTCTCATCCATCTCTCCATCCCCTTTTGTAATTCATGTTTGAATCAGAATCAAGCTGGAAGGGACCTCGGAGGTTTTCTAGTCCAGCCCCCTGCTCAAGCAGGAGATCCTATCCCGTTTCACACAAGTGACTGTGCAGTCTCTTCTGAAAAATCTCCAGAGATGGAAGTCTTTTGCTTGCAATTCAGTGGGTGAATTACATAAACACATTTCCCCGGGAGCATTTTTGCTCGTGTTTCAAAGCAAATTGTTTTTAACAATAACAATTGTATATTGACTCACTGAGCTGCACGGAGGAAAAATCAATCCTGTGATTATTTTTAAACCAAGGTTCCCGGTGTACGAAAGCAAATCTGGTGCAGCCTTCCGTAAACTCAACTGGGTCTCACACCGCTCTCCCCTCTTCCCCGAGCGGCCAAGAGAACTCTAAATCCCTGCCCAGGATCAAGAGCCTGGTCTTTGACATTGTCAGACTTTACAGATTAACAAGAGTTGGAAGGGACCTTGCAGGTCATCTAGTCCAACCCCACCACCCAAGCAGGAGACCCTACACCATTTTTGACAGAAGGCAGTCCGGTCTCTTCTTGAAAGCCTCCAGGGATGAAGTTCCCACAACTTCCGAGGGCAACTTCTGTTCCATGGGTTGATTGCTCTCCCTGTCAGAAAGTTTCTCCTTATTTCCAGGTTGAATTTCTCCTTGTTTAATTTCCATCCATTATTCCTTGTCTGGCCTTCGGGGGCTTTAGAAAATAGCTTGACCCCCTTCCTCCTCTCTGGGGCAGCCCCTCAAATATTGGAAGATGCTCTCCTGTCTCCCCTGGTCCTTCTCTTCCCTAGACTAGCCAGGCCCGGTTCCTGCAACTGTTCGTTGTATGTTTGAGCCTCCAGTCCCCTCATCATCCTGGTTGCTCTTCTCTGCCCTCTTTCCAAAGTCTCAACAGTCAGAAACGAATGTTTCTAAGGTTACCTGCATAAGGTTATTCGTGGCTTGAATAGGCAACCATTGGGGTGGAATTTAGAGGGAGAAAGCAAATCTACAGGTAGTCGACTGAATAACGTTCATTTAGTGACCGTTCAAAGTTACAACGGCACTGAAAAAAATGACGAGCATTTTTCACAATTAGCTTTGCAGCATCCCCCATGTTCACGTGACTAAAATTCAGATGCTTGGCCAACGGTTCATACTTATGACGGTCGCAGTGCCCCAGGGGGGGTCAAGTGACCCTGTTTTGCGACCTCCTGACAAAGTCAATGGGGGAGCCAGGATTCACTTAACAGCCGAGTTGCTAACTTTATCAATTGCCGCGATTTGCTTAACCACCGTGGCAAGCAGCGTTGTAAAATGGGGGGCAAAGTTCACTTAATAAATTCTGGCTGAACAACGTCAATGTTGGGCTCGGTTGTGATTGTTAAGTCCAGGACTACTTGTACTTGTTTCAGATCTTTCACACATCACCATAATTCCCAAACCTATAAAATAATCCCAGCATTCCCTCAAGTTGTTTCAACCTAGATCATTTTCTTAAAAATCCACGTGAATGCCATTTCCCTGAAAAATGGACCTACCCTGAAAATAAGTCCTGGCTCAATTTTTTCCACATGCGCCTGATATAAACCCTACCCCCCCCAAAAAATAAATCCTAATTAACATCCCCCCCCACTCCAGAGTGCATGGTAAAAATTACGCTAGGATGGGGATGGGGGGGGGGGTTTGAGCTGCTCTACTTACCTTTGGACAGTTGTAGCCAGGCCTCGCACATGCCAACACCTGCCTTGCTGGCCCATTTTTTCTGCAGCCTACAAGGCTGGCAAGACTTTCCTGAAGGCCTCTGTTTCTGATAACAAAGCTCAGGATTGATCCAGAGCTCCATTATCCGCTGCAGAGGCCTTCAGGACACCTTGCAAGCCGCAGAAGTTCCTGAAGGCCTCTGACAGCGAAAAGGAAGCCGGGGGCGACGCGTGCAAGTGAAGTTAGTCAGTGGAAGACATCCCCTGAAAATAAGACCTGGTGCCTTTCTTGGTGACATAAAAATTATAAGACAGGGTCTTATTTTGGGGTGAAAACACAGTTGTTGAAAGACAACAGGAAACCTGAAGGAAAGTCTTTTTAATTTTCTCACAATTATTCTAACAGGGCTGCAGTGCGAAACATCACCAGCGGGACAAGAGACAAACAGAACGTCAAAAGCTTCATCAACTGTGAGGAGTCCTTTAAGAGAGATGGTCAGAGAGGCTGAAGAAACAGATTGTTCCTTAAAACAGGCCTGCTCCCCATTAACCTGCCTTCCCCCCCCACACACACACAAAAGGCAGCTGGCTGAGCAAACCTAGTTCCCCCTCCATTTAAGCAAACGTGACTTTGCAGAAGGCAAATGCAGAAGAAAATTAATAATAATGATAAAAAAATTCAACTATTGGGAGAAACTCGTGGCTCTTTCAAAGACTAGAATGCACCTGAACATCTTGCCTATTCTGGGAATAATGGCAAGCCATATTACAAAAATTGTGATACCGCATAGCATTCAGACCCTTCTGCACGTATTTTCAGGTTACGGACAAGAAAAAAATATTTCCTAGTAACCCCACAGAATACAATATCTTTTGTTTTTAAGGGGGAGCATCAAGAGAAGTGTTAGCTGCCTTCTATCAGCAGGTAAGCCTGTAAAATAGGGGAAAAAAAGATTTACAGCTTTATGCCAAGAAAGTTTAAGCGTCCTCCTAGACGGGATTATGTACAAGGAACATTCTGGCCACCAACAATGTGCGGAGCAGATGCATTTTTTCACTCCACGAGGAGGTCAAATTTCTCGGCTTCCTCAAACTCGGCGTTCATCTGCGCGGCCCATTCATCCATCTTTGATTTCTAGAAAGGCAACAATAAAAACAACTTTTTATTTCGATAAAAAGATGCCCCTGCTTTGACAATCAACCCATGTGACGAGGTAAGAAGAGCCTAAGATTTTGCATCAAGGCAATCAGAATAACAATAGCCCTTAGACTTATATCCCGCTTTATAGTGCTTTCCAGTCCTCGTAAGCAGTTTACAGAGCCAGCCTCTTGTCCCCAACAATCTGGGTCCTCATTTTACCCACCTCGGAAGGACGGAAGGCTGAGTCAATCTTGAGCCTAGTGAGATTCGAACTGCCAAATTGCAGGCAGCCGGCAGGCAGCAGAAGCAGCCTGCAGTTCCACACTCTAACCACTGCGCCACCAGAGCTCTTACCATCTGACCAGAATCCTGCAATATCCCTTGATTAAATTCCTGCACAGATCTTTAAATGGGTAGTCCTCAACTTACAGCCACAGCTGACCCCAAAATTTCCGTTGCTGCGCAAGAGGTGAGTTGTGCTCCATTTTATGACTTTTTTTGCCACCGTTGTTAAAGAGAATCACGGCACTTGCTGAGTTAGTCACCTGGTTGTTAAGTGAATTTGGCTTCCCCATTCTGACTCTGCATGTTGGAAGGTCGCAAAAAGGGATCACATGACCCCAGGGACACTAAGACCATCATTAAGTATGAACCAGTGGCCAAGTGGTTGAATTTTGATCACATGGCCAAAGGAGTGCTTCAACAGTCGTAAGCCTTGAGTGACTTTGCTTTTCAGTGCTGTTATAACTCCAGTCACTAAATGAACTGTTGTAAGTCGAGGACTACCTTTACTACTGTAGGTGAAATATTAAGATATATATATATATATGTGCTAGTCCATAACAAAATCAAGGAGAGAAGCAACCTAGAACTAAGCAGAAATTTCCTGACAATCAGAACCATTAACCTGTGGAATGACTTGTCACCAGGAGTTGTGGGTTGCTCCAGTACTGGAGGTTTTTAAAGAAGAGTCTAGACAGTCACTTGTCTGAAATGGTATAAGGTATCCTGCTTGAGCAGGGGGCTGGACTAGATGACCTCCGAGGCCCCTTCCAATCCTACGATTCTGTATTTTCAACAATGTCTCTCTCACATGTAGGTGCTCCATCATGGGAGTTTCTAAGAAGACACTGGACAATGATTTGTCTGGGATGGTAGTGGGTTGCACTAGAAGGCCTCCAAGGTCCCTTCCAACTGTGTTATTCCATGTAAGTCATGCCATTTACTAAATAAAAATAAATAAATAAGCCCTGATGCCATCCTCTACTTTTTGGAGTGGAATCTCTTGGTATTCTACGTAGGGGTGGGATTCAATTTTTTTCTACTACCGGTGCTGTGGATGTGGCATGGCTTAGTGGCCGTTGCAGGGGAAGAATATACTGTAAAATCCCCCTTCCCTCCCCATCCCACTAGCCTGCTTTCCAGCTCCGTTCTCCTGTGCAGGGCAACCAAAGAAGACCCAGCCAATCAGAGGCAGAGAAGGGATGAGGGCGGAGCCAGTCGGAGGTGGGATTTGCCGGTTCTTCGAACCACTCAAAATTGCCGCGACCGGTTCCCCAGAATCGGTGGAATACCACCCTCTTATACCGCACAAACAACAGCTGCTACCTCCCATGCCTGGAGAGAGTGGTACTGTCAGATCCGTGTATCTGCCATTTTTCAATGGAAGAAGAAGGGGGGAGAGGTTGGTACAACTAATCCTTTTTGATGTAACCTGAATATCTTAAGTCTTGTACTGA
This sequence comes from Laticauda laticaudata, assembly GCA_004320025.1. Classification (NCBI taxonomy): domain Eukaryota; kingdom Metazoa; phylum Chordata; class Lepidosauria; order Squamata; family Elapidae; genus Laticauda; species Laticauda laticaudata. Next base: position 21,907 of record BHFT01041538.1, read on the forward strand.
ATCTGTATAACTTGCCCACGATATACAGTTGGGGAGTGGAGCCCAGAAGCCTGGAAACTTGTCACCTCTTGGAGAGATAGCAAGCAGAGAAGGGGCCATAAAAATTCCAGCTCGTCCTGAGAAGCTCTTCTCAACTATGTTCCCAGAAAAAAGGGGGTGGGGGAATTAACATGCTGCTTCTTAGTATTGACGAAATCCACACCGGACTAAGGGGAGGGGTTCTAACTCCCTTTATCTAAGCTGCATGCCTGGAGCCATATTAGACCCTGTGTCAACTAACAAGAAACTCCTTTGGTCTTTTTAGCTGCCAAAAAAAAAAGGGAGTGGGGGAAAACAAGGCATTCTTGAAATGCCTAGATATCAACTCAGCAGCCCAAAGTTGTCGGAGCATGAGAAGGTTATTGGAGAGCATGATGGATGACTCTTGGAGACGGACGTGTCCCATTGGAGAAGTCACATCCAGGGGGTGGGGCAAAGACCAGGGTCAAGGGGGAAATATGTGATGTGATTTAGTACCGGCTGCACCCAGCCACGCGCCAACATGGCAATTTCTAATAAACCAATTTACTTTTTCTGAGATGTGCTAGAGACTTTTGCTTTGAATGAGGGGGATTTGTTGGAGCCCTGACACCCTGCTTTGAACATCACCTGGAACTTTTTCCTTGGAATACCCAGTTTTCAAAAGTTCATTCTTATCGTTTGAAGGGGAGAGAGTTTGGGCTTAACAGGTACTTGACTCTCTTAGTGCATTAAATGCGCAAATCAGATCAAGGGAACTGAACACCCCATAATTTTAACACAAACTTTACAGCCACAGCGCTCAGAGCCCTACTCACATCAAACTCGGGCACCTTCTTCTTCCTTCGCTTCTCCCTGCCGAACGAGATGCCGGGGATGTTGGTGTCCGGCTTCCCGAATGCCCCGCTTTCTGCAGCCGCTGTCTTGGGGGCGCTGATGATATGCTCAGCGGAAGGCTCGGGCAGCTCCCCCAGAAGCAGTAGCTTCTCAAAACCGAAGAGGGTTTGCCGCTTGCCGGGAGCACCGGCGGGTGTGGAGGTGCCAGGGAGGCTGAAGCTGGGAAACTCCGGCTTGTCCGTGAAGCTGCGGGACAAGGAGATGTCCAGGCGGCTGTAAGACCGACGCACACGCTTGGCCATGGCCAGGTCTCGTTCGCATCCCGGCGGAGATTCTGGCGTGTTGGCGCTGACCGGGGACAGGACGTTAGTCTCTTTTGGCGAGTTCTCTGCGTTGAGATTCAAGGGGCAGCGTGGGGTAAAAGACTGGCTTTTCTTCGGGGCCTCCCCTCCGTGGGGGCTTTGATTTTCACAGGCCACCGGGAGGCTGTTCTCCTTGTTTTCTTTTAAGGAGATCTGCAAAACAGGAATACAGTCTGTGTTATTTACTATAAAGTGGGAAGCAGGAGAAGGGGAGTCTCTGAAAGTGGAGTCATTGCAGCTGGAGTAATTTTTCTTGTTGGTTTTGAGATGTTTCGCTGCTCATCCATCCTTCATTGGTCAAAACAAACCAATTGGAGACTAAAACACGTGAAGAACGGTTGCAGGAACTGGTTAAGTCTAGTCTGATGAAAAGAAGGACTAGGAGTGACATGATAGCAGTCTTCTAATATCTCAGGGGCTGCTCCAAAGAAGAGGGAGTCAAGCTATTCTCCAAAGCACCAGAAGGCAGGACAAGAAGCAATGGGTGGAAACTAATGAAGGAGAGAAGCAATCCGGAATTAATTATAAATTTCCTGACAGAACAATTAATCAGTGGAAACACCTGCCTCCAGAAGTTGTGAATGCTCCAACTCTGGAAGTTTTTAAGAAGAGATTGGACAACCATTTCTCTGAAATAGCATAGGGTCTCCTACCTAAGCAGGGGGTTGGACTAGAAGACCTCCAAGGTCTCTTCCAACTCTGTTATTCTGTTCTAATTATGTAGAGAGCAGCGAAACGTCTCAAGTTAACAACAAAAATTAGTCCAGCTACAATTTCTCCTCCTTCAAACAAGATGACTGAGAATCTTCATCGACATATTACCAGGAGAGAGGTTTTGAAGTGATTTCCAAATGTTTCAACAGGATCTAATCTGATTCCCCCTTTTTGACTGGCCATGCATCAGTCTGCATGTCGCTAAACCCTCTGCAAATGCTTCTGGGATGTCAAAGATAAATAAGATTTTATAAAATTGTCTATGGAGATTCTGTGTCATCGGAGTCGTGGTTGTCCCAAAGGTGTTTTTTTTGTCAAAGGGCAACTGGACGTTCTGGTTTTTCTTTGAAGACATTTGGCTTCTCATCCCAGATGCTTCTTCAGCTCTGACTGGATGGTGGGGAAGGGAAGGATTTATATTCCTTGCAGACAGCTGGTCATTTGCATCCTTTTTAGAGGGTCATTGAGGCCACTTGGAGGTTTATCCATGTCCTCAGGGCCATTTGAGTAATTTCAGCAGTTCCAAGAAGGCTCCACATGCATTTGCTCCACTCAGGTGACCCTGTGAACACAGATAAACCTCCAGGTGGCCTCAACGGCCCTCTAAAAGGATGCAAATGACCATCTGCCTGCAAGGAACATAAATCCTTCCATTCTCCACCATCCAGTCAAGAGTTGAAGGAGCTTCTTGAAAACGGTCATAAGTCACTTTTTTCAGGGATCTCAATTGGAACTGTCATTAAATGAAATGTGGTAAGTCAAGGCCTAGCTTTAGTTGCATTTCCCATTATGAGAAATATATTTCCTCATCACCTTCCTTCTCCCCCTCCTACCTCAAAAGAGAGACTCTCCAACCATTTGGTCTGCTGGCAGCGATATTTAGTGCAATTTATACTGATTTCTTTTATTGTCTGCAAAGTGGACTTCTCTCCAAAGACGGAGAAGGCCGATACCCCACATTTTAATTTACTAAAAGTGTTTTTTTGCCATCTTTGTGAATTTCAGAGGCATTCTGGAAGTAAGACAGGACTTCATTTCCCATCTCTCTCTCTCTCTCTCTCTCTCTCTCTCTCTCTCTCTCTCTCTCTCTCTCTCTCTCTACTCTATCTGTGTGTGTGTGTGTGTGTCAAAAGACAAAGAAAAGACCACTCACGGCATCATTTCACAGAATATCCCAGAGTAACCGTAAAGCCTACAAACTTGAAATTTGGGCCACGTATGCTCCTCTTGGCTTTCTAAGGCCTCACTGAGAAAGGAATTTTTTCAAACATGACCATCACAGTATTCGTATTTTCCTATACTATTATTATTATTACATTGCTATCATTATTAAACGCGCTCTCAGCCCTCAGGAAATTCTACTTCATCCTCCCCGCCTTGAAAAAGAAATCTGTTCCAAAGGCAAAAACAACAGCAGAGGAGTTTCAGTTTCAGAGCACCAAGCAGCTTTAGTACAGAACAGTTGAGTTAAGCCACGCCCAGGCTCCTTTCTCACATAGCAAATACTGTTTCAGTTTCCAAACAGCCCTCAACTCTCTCACACACTGACAGACGCTAGCCAGATGAATACCAATGGATGCTGGCAGGCAGAAGCAGATTTTTCCCCTCTTATTTTCCTCCCCAAAAACTGAGCCCGACCACATAGTTTCGTAGCGAAGCACGGATATCCAGCTAATTTATTAATATACATTAAAACTTGACAAGGCAGAGAATCCAGCGGGTATTAATATGAAGGCCCTCCAGGGCATTCTCTGTTGGAAAACTCAGGCCAAAGAGAAAATCAAACATGCTAATCCCTCCCAGATCATAAATTCTATGCTCTCTCATTAACCTCTCCTGACCTGGAAGATTAAGGGTTTCCAATCCCCAAGCCCTGGATCGGACCTTGGTCTGTTATGAACTAGGCTATACAGCTGGAAGTGAACAGCTGGCAAACAGAGCTTCATCTGTACTTGCAGCTGCTCCCCAGAGTTAGCATCATCGCCTCAGCTCCACCTCAGATCATCAGGCATTAAGAGTTTCATAGAAGCACAAGCCCTACTATAAATTGTGCACATGGGGGATCTAATTTGTGTGCTTCTCCTTCTCCTTCCCCCACCCCAGTCCATGGAGAAATTATCTTCCAGGAAACCAGCCCCTGGTGCCAAATTTGGGGGGGGGTGCAACTTCAATTCTCAGAATTCTCCAACCCCCTTGGGGAAGACCAAGCTGCTTAAAAGTTTCAGACCTTGCTGAAAGACATTCTTTTAATTCTCAAAAATTGCTATGGCTCTGTGCTTACCCTTGGACTCCGACGAGGAATTAAATCACTTTCTTTCACCTGATCCTGGGAATCATGGAGAACAAAAAAAAAAGAAAAGAAAAAAAATATGTAGTTAATTTGACCATCCTTTAATTTTATTCATAATTATATTCATTACTTGTGTTCTGTAGGTTTTTAAACATGGTTTATTGCTCTGGTGTTTTGTACTTCAATACACATTTTATATGCTGATTTGGTGAGTTTNTATGAATAATAATAATAATAATAATAATAATAATAATAATAATAATAATAATAATAATAATAATAATAATGAAAGACGGGTCAGTTCTCACAGTAATACAACTTAATTAAGGAAAATAATATATCCAGTTTTGTTTCTATTTGGAGATTGCTTTTAGATTTTTACTTGAAACAGCTTAAAATGAAACATTGACTTTGGATGTTGATGATTTAGTTTGTTGCTGTTGAAGTGGCTACTAGTTACTAATTATATAAAAGTAAAAATTATAACTTAGTTCATTATACTTTACTAATTTAATTACTGCACCGAAAAAAGTTGGAGGTCATTGCTTTTTTTCTCCTCCCTTTTCTTTTTCCTTCATATCTTCGTTCCCCTTCTGTTTTTCTTCCAACCTTTTCCTATTGTCTTTTCACTCATATCTTTTATTTGAATAAACTTCAATAAAATTATTTTTTTAAAAATCACCAAAAAATGGAACATGTATAAACAGTTTCATAACAACTACTCACCTGCTGATTCCGTGGCTTAATCTTTCTCAGAGTTATTGTGCGCGTGACAGAGGCACCTGGGCACTGCAAAGAAAATGGGGGAAAAAAATATTCAGCAGGCAGGAAAGAAAAATGCAGCTGATAAAGAATTTTTCTTTGGAAGACACAGAATCTGAGATTTGTGTCTCTAAAATACATTGCATGCTTTGAGAGAACTTGATCAATCACCACTCCTACTCCAAATACAGGTAATCCTCAAGTTACAACCACAACTGAGCCCAACATTTCTGTTGCTGAGTGAGACAGTTGTTAAGTGAGGTTTGCCCCATACGAGTCAGTTGCCAAGCCTCTCAATTTTGATCATGTGACCATTGGCATGCTCCAATGGTTGTAGTGTGAAAAACGGTCGTCAGTCACTTTTTTCCACTGTCGTCGTAACTTTGACCAGTCCCTAAATGAATGGTTGCAAGTCAAGGATTACCTCTATGGTTTACCCAACGCATCACAACTCAAGCAGAATTTTAAATTTATAAAGAACAAAATATTTATCAGAAAATATTTCTATGGTCTCTTTAGAGTTGTCAACAGAAAGGGAGGAGGGGAAAGGGGTTTGAAAGAGCAGTGCGGCAGCTTGCAAACCGAAAGTGCATTCCATAAATAGTTTTCAAAGATAGTAACTAGGTGACTGAAGTTTCTGCCATGCAAAATTCTAACTGGAAAGCATGATTGATGACTCTGTGCTATGGAGGTGTCCCATTGGAGAATATGAATTACGATACACCTGGAGGGGTGGGGGAAAACCAGAGTCAAAGGTGACAATGAATTATGTGCCTCAGAGTTGGTTACACCCAGGCAGTGCCAGCATTTTGACTCCCAATAAATCCTTTTGAAGTTTTGGAAGTTTGGCTCAAGACTCATGATTTAAATGGGGGTAATGGCCAGAATCCTAACAGAAAGGAAACAACAATGCTTTTCTCGTACCGGGGTGCCCATCATTTTCCTGGTCACCCCACTGGGGTTATCCTGGGACACTGGACGAGCTGAGGAAGGAAAGTTTCTCTCAGACCTTCGCCTGGGAGGAGAGGAAGCAGCACCTGGGGAAAAGAAAGCATCAAAGAGGTTGATCAAAACGGTTAAGAAAAATCATGAGGTCCACATTCTCGGAATGTTTTCATTTTAAAATGTAGTTGTACTATAAGCCAGGACATCCTACACAGATAATGTAATTATAATAAGATAATTACAGACCCCTCACATCCTGGACATAAACTGCTTCAACTCCTTCCCTCAGAACGACACCATAGAGCCCTGCACAGAACAACGAGACACAAGGGCAGTTTTTTCCCCAACGCCATCAACTCTGCTAAACAACTAATTCCCTCAACACTGTCCAACTATTTACAAAGTCTGCACTACTATTACTATTCATCTTCT
>BHFT01041539.1:0-11065 GCA_004320025.1 Laticauda laticaudata
TGAGTATGGTTTGCCAGCCAGTTGCGAATCCATCTAGTGGTGGTGCTATCTATTCCACATCTATTACATTATGGCTGACTTTTGGCAAATTTCAGAAGCATAGTATTATCAAGAAAAGTGCATGGGTGCATGAACTGGAAGGTGAGAAGCAAGTGTTCAAAGGCCACAAAGTGGGAAAAAAAACCACAACAGAAACTGCAAAAAAGCTCTTGCATGCTGCTGACATCATTAACAGCTTGCTTACAATATTAACATAACCAAGGGTTTTGGCTTGTGTTTTTTAAAATTAGAGCCAACTTTTGCAACCTGGTGCCCTCGAGAAAAGCTAATCTTTAACTTGCTATCATAAGACCATCGGGGAAGGTTTTAGCTTAGTTAAGAGAATCCTTGGGGAGGTTTCCTCAATATCTTTAGGTTAGATCAAGTATATTGATAATTGATCAGAATTTTCAGAAGCAGAGGTGCAGTTCTGAAAGAAGTCGGGCAGTAAGGAAGATCTGGAAGGACCCATTCCAGAGGATACTCTCCTGCACCCCCGTTTCCTTTCAAAGAAATTGTCCACATTCAAATCCGCTTAGAAAAAAAATAATAACAAATTGTTTTCTTGTTTTTTGCTTCTTCAACAGAGCATCCAATCCAGAGGATGCGATCAGGCTCTTCCAATTCCAAATCAATCGATGCCTAAAGGTCGACAAAAGTGAAAACACGATGGTTGCTTTTCGGCACATCTTCCCAGAGGAATGAAAGAGACTGAAAGGTGCCCACAGCAACAGAGGCCACAACAATGGAGTCCATGCCTTGAAAAATGCAGCCTCGGTTTCATTTTAGCTCCCATGTCTGTTTGCAAAACTACCACCCCATCCTCCCACTCAGGGATCCTCCAGCACCAAGAGAAAGCCGATCCTCACCTGATCAGCGCCGAACAAGCAGCCACCAGAGAGGCGAGCAATATTAAATTGCGAAGTCCCATCATAGCAAGACCGAGCCGGATCAGGATCGACGGCGAAAAGACACCCACAACCCGGGATCTGCTGAAGATGACTGAGCGGCCCCAACCGTGTGACTGCTTTATCAGCTGACCGGGCCTCACTTTGCAACTCGGGAGCATGTGATCGAGAAGGAGGCGGCGCTGGATTTAACCCTCTCCTTAGCAGGCCTCAGACCCGGGAGGCGGATGTAGACTAACTCCACCGCCGTCGGGAAAGGTTGATGCTTCTGAATGCTGAGCGTGCCCGCACATCTCCTCCTTTGGGCAACCGGCTGGGTGGGTGCTGAGAAGGGCATTCTGTGTGGAGTACGCCCACGCTGAAAACTGGCTCCATATGACTTCAGGGACTGGCGGTAACCCGTTTAGCGAGAAATGAGTCCTTTGAAAGTGGCTTCTTCGAGGTTACCGTTTTGACACTCTTCAGTGCCTTTCATTTACACGTGCTGTTACACACTGCCCTACACGTATATTTCCCCATAGGGTTGCTGGTTGACTACTTCATCCAGCCAAAGTGTTGGGGAAGGAAGGGATTCTGTCGTCACTAGCCATGAGTTACGAACAGGAGCTCTAAAGCTTGTTCAGTACCTTCTGGGGCTTAGATCACTGGGGTTCAAGTGGTAGCCTCATGTACCGGATGGGGTACAACTGGGCATGTGACAGAGTTTTCCTCAAAGACTTCTGGAAGTTGCAGCGGTCAGCTGTATTAAGTTTGCTCACTTGTTATTGTTTAGCTCACTGTTTTCAAGCTTGGCAATATTAAGATGTGTGGACTTCAACCCCCAGAATTCTCCAGCCAGCATACTGGCTGAGGAATTCTGGGGTTTGAAGTCCACACATCTTAAAAGTTACTAAGCTAGAAAAATAGTGATTTATCTCAGAGGATAAATCAGATGCAAATTAATGCTGAGTGGGGACAACTCCAGATATTAGGGGAGCCTGATAAATACATAATATCTGCCTGGTGTCTTTCTCTTTTGGAGAACTCACTTGCTTTTGTGGCAGAGTAGATTGGGTAAAGGCTACCACATGGGATGTTTGCTCTACATCTGGAATTTTACAGGCCTGATATGAAAACCCATTAGTGACTAGCTCAATTGGAGTTAAAGAAGCTTTAATTGATTGATACATCACTTTCTAATTTTCCTTAATTATTTTCATCAAGGTAGGAAAACGTAAGGGGAGCCTGAGCTGAAGCCAGCAACTGTAGAATCATATGGGACTCTAAATGAGTTTTTCTCAAACTTGTGAATTATAATTAATAGGAAGATCAAATTATTTTCATCTGTCAGCCCTGGCTTTAGTTATGTCATTTGCACTTATCATAACTTCAAGTAGAAGTATTTGACAACGATAATGCTAACATGCCACTTCAGGGGGAAATGAATGCAGTTTGCTGTAACAGCATTGTCCCTGAATTAGTACTTACTATCCCATAATCCTTTGCAACAAGTTAGAGAGGGTTCGGCATTTTTCCTTTCAAAAGATCTTTCTGCTCAATTCTACCCTCTTAGAAGACAGTTGTATTTTATTGATTGTGATAAATAATTGTGATCCTTATTTGAGGCACATGATCTATTTTAGTCTTTTTTTTTACTGCCTTCATCTTGTTCCCAGCCCATGACTAAGACACTGTAAAGTTGTTATTACTTGTTTTCTAGAATTATAGAAGTATTTTTCTTCTTATTGTGATACTGCCCAAGGACAAGCTTAAGGTGAGGTGGCCAGTACTGCGACTTTGCTGTCATTCTAAAGTTCTTCCTAATGAGGGTTTGGAAAAATAATTAATTGAATGTGAATTTTCAAAAAAGAATCTGAAGTAATACAGGAAATTACAAGATGGTTAATAGTATTTGCTCTAAGTAAAGTAATGGAAACACTTTTATAATATTGGAAAATGTACAGGTATTACGGAATGTGAGGAGACAGAGTATCTTGTAGATTCATTGTGAAATATACAATTTTCATTTAAGGTTTCCCCAAAAAATTAGTAGAACATACTCATCTCCAGAATTCATGAAAGCAGATTGGGTTGTTTTTCTCATTTGTTTTATGGGGAAATAATAACAAATCTCCTAAAAACTAGGAGACTTCCATAATACTGTTGCATAATATCAGGATTTCATGATCATTGTTAATATTGGTGTTCAACTGAATGTATTGCTCATCATATGGTAATAGATTTAAGTACAAGGATAACACAGCATGGATGCCTAAGGGACATTCTATAATTTGAATGTCAGAACTATAATTTGGATATTGTGGGTTCCCAAAATAAGCAATACCATTCAAGTATTGCAACAAATGTGGCAAGAATATCTGGGGAGCTGATCAATTATGTTGAATATGCTCAAATTATACCCCAAGAGGTTGAATCCTTGGGAAATGAGCATAGAATTGGGAGAGGTTTTATATCAAAATGTATTTTATTCTTTATATTGCTTCCATCTTCCCTTAAAACATTAACAGAATTTACAATGGACTGAGAATCAGTGTCTCCTTTAGATAATTGACAGTCAAGCTGAAACTTAGCTAATCAAGTAAAAATAGCAAACGGGAAATTTTTTTACTCAAATTTTCTCAAACCCCCAAATGAGTTACCCAGATCTAATCCAGGGTGGGATGCTACCGGTTCTGCCCAGCTCTATAGAACCAGTAGCTCTGAAGTGCAGCAGATACTGAACTGGTTCTGTGTTTGCTGCTGTTTGGCCCACCTGCCTGCCCGGGCTCTTGTCTGTCCTTTATTTCCTGATTTTTCAACCTCAGCTGCTTTGTGTGGCACAGGTGAGGTTGTAAAAGTAGGGAAAAAGAGGCTTTTCGAATGCTGTGCATCTGTGCGCAGCACTTTTCAACTGTCCAGGTGGCACAACTTAAGATTTTTTATACGCACAGCGTATGCAAAACAGAGTCTCTGAACCAGTAGTAATATCAGTTGAATCCCACCTCGATCTAATCTACATATCAAAGGATAAGGTCTATAAATACTAATAGAGTTAATTAAATTTGGTCTCCCAGCAGAATTGAATAAACATCATAGAGGACACACTCACACACACACACACACACACCTCAAATGTCACCCTAGAATCAGCACATAGACATTTCTATACCCAGGACAAACTCCCCTATAAAACTGTGTCGCTGTACCCCATTTCTCAGCAGCTGCCCCTAAAGGCAAATTCTTTGCTTTTAGGAATAAATATTATTTCCTCACAGCTGTCTGGATTTCATTTTAATTTATTCTTGGACAAACCTTGCTCGAGTTGGAACCCCAAACTATTCTTCTGACAGAATCCCAGAAAAGTAGAATTTCTCAGAGCTCTGGACTTAGGGTGCTACTGCTGCCATATTCTCGGACAAAAGTGAGCCCCCAACTTTATTCTTTCTGCCACCACTGCCAAGATGGTTAGCATGTAAAAGAGAAAAGCTAGGAATGGGTTCAAAATGGGAAAGACTACTCCTAACTTATTACAAGCCAAATCTAAACTTCACAAGGAGGTTGCATGGAGCATGCAGTGAGTTCAAGAAGTCAAAGGATGAGGAACTGGTTTTTACTAGCTTCTGAGATTCACTCTTATCACAGGTTAGAATGTCCGTAAATATTTTATTTGTCATGTCTCATAATGACTAGCATAAATATACAGGTTACTTCTGAATCATATCAAGGGCCTATCTAATTAGGCATGTCCTTCCCACAGCTGACAACCAGATGCATATGGAAAGCCATCAAGTAGGACATGATTGCAACAACACCCTCTCATTTATGTTACCAGCAACTGCTACCAAGAAGCATTCTCCTTCCCACACCAAAATAAATCTACCTGAACCCACCCTTCTAATTTGCTGGAATAATCCCTGCTAAGCTCATAGCCAGGCATGAAGCCAGGAAGCCTGGAGGCATTAAACTACCGGTATCATAAACTCCATATATGCCGTAGCCATGCTGCTCTCACAGTTGTCCCCAATTTAACATTTTATTCCAGAAGTAAAGATAAAGGGAAGTAAAATGAAATAAAAGTTTTATTTTTGTGGATTGTTTAACAATAAATACGTACTTGTATTTTAGGATTTGAAGACTGTTAGATCTGCCACAAGTGCAAAATAAATAAATAAATCTGTATTGGTCTCAGATTTTGATATCCCCAATGTATCTGAAGGAGAGACCTTGAAATCAAGCCCATCACCAAATTTTCTGGATCTTAGGTAGTCCAGATCCTACTTCTATACATAAGTTCTAAACGATCTGTGTAATTAATGGTCATGATTGGCATGTAGCAACTGAGAGTAAATAATAATGTAATCTGTAGGACTTAATTACAAGGAAGCTTTGGTTCTTCCATATACAAATGTCTAAATAGTTCTCGTGGCCTTGTTCAGCAAATAATAGTGATCTGGCTTTGTTCCACTGATATAAGAAAAGTACTGAGGAGTTTATTGCAGCTGTTTCTGGGACAGCTGGCTTAAGAGGAAAGAAAGTTTCAGTGATGAAGGATTAGAAGAAGGAGTGAACAGGCATTGGCAGAACAGTGAGAGACTGATGATTTGAATTTGGAAGAGACTGTGCAAGTGCTAAAGGCCCGGTCCCACTGCACTTACAGATGCAAAGAGGATGTAAAACATTAAAAAAAGCTTGCCATCTGTTGGAAATGATACTTGCCCAAGGACAAGGACTTTAAGGTGAGGTGGACCCAAGGTACTCGCGACTTTGCCTGTCGATTCTATAAGTTCTTCCTAATGAGCGGTTATGTGAAAAATAATTAATTGAATGGGTGAATTTTACAAGAAAAACTCATGAGAGTAAACCAGGAATTACAAGGATGGTTTAATAGTATTTTGACTCTAAGTAAAGTAATGGGAAACACTTTCTATATATTGGAAAGATGCTACAGGTATTACGCGAATTGGGAGGGGAGAACGAGCAGTAATCTTGTAGATTCATTGGAAAGTATACCAATTTCTCATTTGTAAGGTTTCCCCAAAAATTAGTAGAAAGTACTCATACTCCAGAATTCATGACAACAGCGATTGGGCTGTTTATTCTCATGTTGTTTATGGGCCGGGAGAATAATAACAAAATCTCCGTAAAAACGTAGGAGACTTCCATAATACTGTTGCTATTTAATATCAGAGATTGTCGATTGATCAGTTGTTAATATTGGTTGTTCAACTGAATTATTTGCTCATGCATATGGTAATAGATTAAGCTACAAGGATAACACCAGCATGGGATGCCTAAGGGACAACCAAGCGCCCATTCTATAATTTGAGATGTCAGAAACTATATATTTTGGATATTGTGGGTTCCCCAAAAATAAGCAATACCATTTCCAAGTATTTGCAACAAATGTTTGCAAGAAATATCTGGGGGAGCTTGATCAATTATGTTTGAATATGGCTCAAAATTATACCCCAAGAGGGTTGAATCCTTGGGGAAATGAGCATAGAATTTGGGAGAGGGTTTTATATCAAAATGTATTTTACAAATTGCTTCCAATCTTCCCTGCTTTAAAACATAGACGATGGAATTTACCAATGTGGACAAGGAACGAATGAGAATCAGGTGTCCTCCTTTAGTAATTGACAGTCAAGCTGAAACTTAGGCTAATTCAAGGATATAAAATAGCAAACGGGAATTTTTTTAACTCAAATTTTTCTCCAAACCCCAAATGAGTTACCCAGATCTAATCCAGTGGGTAGCGGATGCTACCGGGTTCTGCCCAGCCTCATAGAACCAGTAGCTCTGAAGTGCAGGCAGGATTCACTGAACCTGCGTTTCTGTTGCTGCCTGTTGCCGCACCCGCTTGCCCGGGGCGCGCTGTCCTTTATTTTCCCCTGGATTTTTTCAACCTCAGCTGCTTTTGTGTGCCACAGGTAGAGGTTGTTAAAACGTAGCGGAAAGAGGCTTTACCGAATGCTGTGCAGTCTGTGCGCCAGCACTTTTTCAACTGTCACAGGTGGGCACACTTAAGATTTTTTTTATTACGCCACAAGCGTATGGGCCAAACACACGGAAAAGTCTTCTGAACCAGCTAGGGTAATATCTCAGTTGAATCACCACCCTTCAAGAATCTAACCCACACAAGGAAAGGTGCTATGAAATACATAGACGTTAATTTAAAATTTTGGTCTCCAGCAGAAAATTGGAACTAAACATCTAGAGGACACACTCACACACAACACACAACACCTCACGAATGGGGCACCCTAGAATCCACCACTAGACATTTCTATACCCTAGACAAAGACTCCCCAGAGAGACTGTGTCCGCCCTGTTAACCCGCATTTCTTCCAGTCAAGCTGCCCCTAAGGGCAAATTCTTTGCTTTTAGGAATAAATATTATTTCCTCACAGCTGGTCTGGATTTCATTTTAAATTATTCTTGGACAACCTATGCCGGAGTTGGAACCCCTCCAAAAGTTCGTCTTGACAGAATCCCCAGAAAGTAGAATTTCTCCAGAGCTCTGGACTTAGGTGCTGCTACTGCTTGGCCATATTCTCGCGACAAAGTGAGCCGCCCCTACTTTATTCTTTCTGCCACCACTGCCAGATGGTTAGCACTGTAAAAGGATGAAAGCTAGGAATGGGCGAACAATGGAAAGACTACTCCTAACTAGTAAAGCCACAACCTAAACTCACCAAGAGTGCAGGAGCCATGGCAGTGAGTTCAAAATAGTCAGAAGGATGAGGAAACTGGTTTTTACTAGCTTCTGAGATCCTCACTTCTGGTAATCACGAGGAGAGGACCGAAAATTATTTTATTTGTCATGTCTCAAATGACTAGCATAAATATTACAGGTTACTTCTTAATCATTATCAGAGGGCCCTATGCTAATTAGGCATGTCCTTCCCACAGCTAGACAAACCAGATACAAGCATATGGAAAGCCATCAAGTAGACATGATTGCCGAGACTGCAAGGCACCCTCTTCATCTGTACTGTCACCACAAAACTGCTACCAAGGAAGCATTCTCCTTCCCACACCAAAATACAAATCGTAACCTGAACCCACCACTTTTCTATTTGCTTGGAATAATCCGCGCTGCTAAGCTCATAGCACAGGCCCATGAAAGCCAGGGAGAAAGCTGGCCAGCGCCATTAAACACCAGGTCACTCATAAAACTCTCCATATATGGCCGTATAGCCATGCGCCTGCTTACAGCAGTTGTCCCCCCAAAGTTAACCATTTTATGTCCAGAAGTAAAGATAAAGCGGCAGAGTAAATGGCAAAATAAAGTTTTCTATTATTTCTGAGGATTGTGTTAACCAATAGAATACGGACTGTCATTTTATGCCGAATGTTTAGAAAAAAGGACTGTGTAGATCTGCCACCAAGCGCAAAAATAAAGGAAAACAATCTGTATTCGGTCCTCTAGACTTATTTGAATAATCCTCCCAATGTACTCCCTGGAAGGAGAGGACCCATTGACTAACACTCAAGACACCATCACAATTTTTCTGGGATCTTAGGTACGTCCAGATCCTAGCTCTCATTACATAAGTGTCTAAAAACGATTCTGTGTACAATTAATGGTCATTGATTGGCATGTAGCAACTGAGAGTAAAATAATAATGTAATCTGTAAGACGTTAATTACAAGTGAAGCTTTGTCTCTTCCATATAAACAAATGTCTACAATTAGTTCTTCGCTGGCCTTGGCCCACGACAACAATAACTGACAATAGATTGCGCTGTGCCACTGCATATAAGAAAAGTACTGAGGAGTTATCTGCAGCTTGTTTCTCGGGACAGACTGGCTTAGAGATTCGGAAAGAAAGTGTCTTCAGCCTAGCATCAGGATTTACGAAGAAGGGATGACCCAGGCATTGCAAAAGAAACAGTGCAGAGGGACCTGGATGATTGAATTTGGAAGAGGAGACTGTGAAGTGCTAAAGCCCGGGTCCCACTGCACTTACCAGATGCAAAGAGGATGTAAAGACCAAATGTAAAACAAAGCCTTGCCATCTGTTGGATAAATGCTGATGTCGATCCGTTTTGTGTACCTCACTGCCATACGTGTTTCATACGCCTATCCCGTAAGGCATCTTGTCCACTTGCAATTTCACCTCGCATCGACCCACACACCAGACGAGCTGCACGTCACAGGGGAACATCGTGTTTGACGCCACAAGACAAAGGACTCGACACGTACGCTGCAAACAAAAACGTAATTAGAAGTGAGTGCACGGCCATGAACTATTCCGTCCCCATCCGTCCACACGCAGTACACAGAATCCGAGCCGACATCATACGGGACAAGGTCTTAGCGACTAACGGTTCTTTACATGACGAGCCGCCACATCGTAAGTCTACTACCATCCTGACCACGTATCTTCAAGTAGCTCTATCCATAAACATGCCCTTCAGCCAGTCTCCACGCTGTATCCGACTCCGCTACATGACATGATACTCGACCCAGCACGAGCATGCACCACTGCCCTTCCTTGATCTCGAAACATACGACCGATCGCTGCAGCACACGAATTCACGCCATCTAAAGCTCTACCAACATCGCCATACCATGCCCAGACTGGAAGCACGACTAGCCGACGAAGATATGTAATCCACAACGCCCCTACGCCCAACCGTGCATCCTTATTGCGGCCATCCCACTCAACGCTCACATCCGCTGCAGCTGAACCGCGAGAGAAGAGGGAGGAAACAATAGTTACACGACGAAAGCGTCCTACACAGGCAGTGAGTTAGCACACGAAATAGAAAGCGATTGTCAGCATATGCATCTCGTGATCATAAAGTATTTAAAAACCGGGAAAATTTTGTATCTGGAATGTATCTCGTATATTCAGGATGTCTGGAGTATGGTTCCGGGGAGTATGTAGAAGAGATACCCTAGCCCGGAACAACCCGATATTTTCTACTCAAGCCACAGCACCTCCACAGTCCCGCCCTGCCTGAACAGCCTGAGTAACCATGGACATGAGAAGAACCTCAGAGTGGAGTAGCAGAATAGAGATGTACATGCAGAACTGTCAGGAGTTCTCGGCTTGGTGTGACTTGATGGAGAGCTATTAACTGCTCTAAAGCCCAATTTACTTTGAGCTCTCATTTTGGTCCCTCTCATTTAATATAGATGATATAAAGCTTGATGACCTCAAAGAAACATGTGAATGAAGAAGCCGTATTCTCTTGTGCCTGTCACTATATCTTCAGTCATCATTTTACTTGAGTGCTTCGCGTTTTTCATATCCTGTTTATATCACAAATCTCAGCATGCAAAAACGCTTTGTAAAAAAGTGCTCAAGCCTTTGTAGCATGACTTGTGCAATAGACTGCTGAATATTGTTATGAGAGACGATCACAAGTGGTAATTTTTCGCGCTGTAAGGAGACGTTGATAGACCTTAAACTCCACGCTGCATACCATTAGGGACTGTATTGGTCTTGCCCATCCCAGCGATCCAGATGATTTTCTCACCCCCTTCTGATAATAGAAATTAATTAATTCAGCTTGTACCCGTATATAAAGGATTCACACTGATCCTAACATCAAACGTAAACTAATGCTCGTGACTAATCCAACATCGCAAATATCCCTTCTAATATTATAACACTGTGTCTTATGATTATACACATCCTCTATGATCATCTAATACATTATTTAGTACGTGATATGGCTCTCAAAATACATTAATATCGACGATAGCAAGTATGAATAAGTAGCGATCTTCTCTATTTACACGTGCACTACATAACGACTAGAGACATAAGACGTTTCCAATGGCTATCTGTACCTTCTTGTTTCCCCCTCTCGCTTTAAGCTGACAGGGAATGTGTAGTTCAGAGGGGATTGCGCCAGAAGGATGCAGAGAAGTATACAGTGGACATTTAATGCGATGGATAGATACGACAATATGAACGTCTTCCTTGCCTGCACAACGTATTATGTCGTGATGTAACATCGTACGTGGCGGAAAGTTCATCCGTTCACAAAGTTGTGCAACGCTCTCAAAACTGTCTTGCGCAGATGAAACTTGGCAGTCGGACAGATTGCTCTTACGAGATGAAGGAGCGTATGAAACACGTTATGCAGTGAGTACACAACGGGATGCATAGGCATTTCCAA
>BHFT01041540.1:0-10610 GCA_004320025.1 Laticauda laticaudata
CTGAACAAATGGGACTATTCTGGTGGCTTGTGTTCTTTGCGATTGTGATGACACGCAGACAACAACACATATGTATACCTGTCCTTTATGTCCAGTGTATACTTGAGGACCTCATGACAATGCGACAAAACACAATTAAAGTTTCTAGTTTCTGGGCAAGATTTGTATATATATTAGTCTTGTATTTTATACTTTGAATTTTATGTCAGATAGTATGCCTTGTTTTCAATCAATCCATCAGAATAGAGCTAGAAGGGGACTTGGAGGTCTTCTAGTCCAACCAGCTCAAGTAGGAGACCCTATACTATTTCAGACAAATAGTTGTCCATTCTCTTTTTCTTTAATCTCCAGTGATGGAGCAACCTCAACTTCTAGAGGCAAGTCATTCCACTGATTAATTGTTCCCACTGTCAGGAAATTTCTCCTTAATTCCAAGTGGTTTCTCTCCTTGATTTATTTCCATTCCATTGTTTCTTGTCTTGTCTTCTGGTGCTTTGAACTTTTTGTGGTAGCCCCTCAAATATTAGAATGCTGCTTTTAATTGTGATGCTTCTGACACAAATAAACAAACATAATAAAACTCAAGTGTTCTGACCTAGGCTTCACAAAATCATGAAGCAGACTCCTTGTTCCAACAAAAACCCTTTTTATTAAGCTAATGTGAATTCCTATCATTCACATCCAGCAAAGTCCCAGCAAACAGTCTTTCAAGAGTGAATTACAACCACAGATCTTATCAGGCTTGGAGAGTTGCCAGACTGGTAGCTTTCAAATGCAACACCATACAAGAAAATACTTGGCAAGGAGTCTCTGAGAGTCATGAATAAATCTTCACCTTAATTAGATTAACTTATTTTCTCCTGCAAACACCACTCCCCCTTTGCTCCTCTTTATTCCCTATGGGAGAGGCCATTCACAATTCACCTGGGCCTTTACTCCCAAGTCGACCCTTGTTCCTTAACTGTTCCCTTCTCCTGGCAGTTCTACGCATGCGCACTTTGGGAACAGGCTCCAGCTGCTCTTCTGCCCCACTGATGTCTGACTCAGAAGGCAGCTGATAACTGTCAGACGGCCCTGGCCCCATCTCTGCCTCCAATGCAAACTCATCAGAGCCTTTCCCAGACCGCAGGACTGGCCCATGCTCCTCCCCAACCTCCTCACTCTCTGAGTCTGCCATCAACTCTGCTGGCCACTGGCAGGCCACAACATTTGACTGCCTATTCCACTGAGCTCAGCTGGGATCCAAGAGGCCTATCTGTGGACAAAATTTGTTGGGTTGACTTTGGGATATTTAGAGTTTTATGAACTGATTGATTATATGAGCTGCAAAGAGTTTTCCTTTATTTGTAGAGAAGACAAAGCAAAAAAATAACACACAATTGCTTGTGGGTGGAATTCTGGAAAAGGCACAAAACATGACTTCATTTTTCTGCCTTTTACTACAAAATAAACCCGACAGTTTGAGGCAGCATCCGACTCAGGAATTTTTCAGGACAGATGGAGTTCTCTGCTTTATCCTCTCCTAGTCAATTTTTGCTGCAGGCTGGTGACTCTAGTTGGCTTTATTTTATGTTAGAATGAAAGCAAAGAGGTACCAATAATTGTCAACAGAGATTTATTAGCTGGATTCACACAACCAGCTAAGCTCATATTTGCTGACAGGTTGCTGAATAAACCATAATATGGCTGGATGCACAGGGAACATATTAAGCGACCAGCAAGCCAAAGTACCTGGATTCCTATATCTACCATCTGGGTGACCCCAAGCCAGCAAACACAATTTGACTTAGTATTGTTTGAATACAGATGTATTATTCTGACCTTGTCAACTTGCTGTCTTTGAGACATTTTAGGATTCTACAATTATGGGTTAGCTGGAGACATCAGGGAACTGTAGTTCCTAATCCTTTTGCAAGACATCAAGTTCCAAAAATTGATGTCCTCGTATAACCCTCTACGAGGTGCTCAGGTTTTTTAACGATTTAGGAATTAGCTGCACTTATGAAAAAGGAGACTTTGTAGTTTTGCCACGCCACAATGCAAAAAAAAAGAAAAAAGTGCTTTGTTAGCTTCCTTGAAAGTATTGATCATTTTGAACTTTTAATAATTTAGTTTTTTTATATTTAAACCTGGGGTGTCCAATTTTGGGAACTTTAAGATTTGGAGACTTTGACTCCCAGAATTCTTCAGCCAGCCCTGGGGACTTGACCGGTTAAGGGATTCTGGGAATCAAAGTCCCCAATGGGACTTGACTGGTTAAGGGATTCTGGGGTTTGAAGTCCCCAATGGGACTTGACTGGTTAAGGAATTCTGGGAGTTGAAGTCCCCAAGGGGACTTGACTGGTTAAGGGATTCTGGGAGTCAAAGTCCACAAGGGGACTTGACCTGTTAGGGAATCAAAGACTCCAAGTCTGAAAGTTGTCAAGGTTGGACACCCTTTATTTAAAACTTTCTTTCCAGAGGTTTTCACTTGGTCTCACACCACATCCTGATTCGATTTCAGTAGATCTAGTCCTTGACTTACAACAGTTCATTTAATGACTGTTCAAAATTACAACATCACTGAACAAAGGGGCTTATGACCATTTTTGACATTTACAATCATTGCAAAATCCCTGTGATCACGCAATCAAAATACAGAACATCTTGGCAATTCACTCATTTATCATGGTTACATTGTCCCGGGGTTCCATGATACCCTTTTTGCGACCTTCTGACCAGCAAAGTCAATGGGGAAGCTAGATTCACTGAACGACTGCATTACTAACTTCACAACTGCACTGATTCACTTAACAACCATGGCAGTAAATGGAGGGGTAGAAGGAGGCAAAATTTGCTTAACAAATGTCTCACTCAGCAACGGAAAGTTTGGGCTCAATTGTGGTTGTAAGTTGAGAACTTCCTGTATTCATGGGTGTGATTCAACTCGTATAACTGTTCTGACCCACGCCGTTTTCCAACAAATCAAACACAATTCAAAAAGAAAGAAACCTTGTAATCCTTTTACAAAATAATTAGCTGTGATAAGCACAAGCCTTGCCAAACTGTGCGAGACTTGCCAAAAGATAACAGACAAGAAATAATTTGCAGAACAAGAATCTTCAAATACAAACTCAGGATACTGGAATGCCCACGAGGCTGGAGTTTCAAAACGTCTTTGCCTTCTGCAAAGTACGTTCATTTCACAGCTGCCTTTTATCTTCTTGAAGGAGGGGCCCTTACCTTGCAGCCTTACTCCTGAGTCAACCATGCTGTTGTAGCTGCTCTTTCCTACAAACAATCCTATGTGCAAGTGCACTTGGCACAGGTTCCTCGGGAACCTCATCATCAATGCTGCCAGCACCCACAATCTCTGAAGGCAGAAGTCCACTGCTGCTGGGCCCTCATCTGAGTCCTCGCTCTCCTCGGCTGTCCACACCTGCTGCCGACTAACCACAACAATAACAACTGGTTCACTTTGCATGCGCACATGCCAAATGCATGTTCCATGCATGTGCTCCGTGTTTAAAAACACTAATACTTACCTTCTACTGCAGCTGAAGAAAACAGCTGAAGCACGGCAGAGCAGTTTGCTGTGTGAATTAGCTGTGCTCTAACAAAAAAGACATAAAGCACAGGAAAGAGTCATGGCAAGTGAGCAGGCCCACATGCTCATCGGAGTGAACCGGTTCAGAGCCAGCTGATTGTTGAAACAAGGAGTTTGCCTGAACTGGTCCGAACTGGGAGAATCCCTTTCCTCCCTGTATTTCCCCTCACCCCCTTCTTACTTCTGTTTGCCTGCAAAGCATCCTGGAAGTGTTTAATATGCTCCAAGTCCATTGGAAACTTTTAAAAACATTTCTCTCCCATACAACCAGTCGCGGAGCATTGGAAAGACTTTTTGCAATGATGAATGAAACCCTGCCTGCCTGTCAAGTAAGCAACAGATCGGAAGTCCACCTGCTATTCTGTTTTTCCCAAGCACTACCTGAAAACTCATTAAGCTACCTCGATCAGTAAAACATTTTCAGGCTACCAGGTACGACGTAGCCTTGGTCGCCTCACAGCCCCAACCTCATCATGATTTTTTTTTTCCTCAAGAAAGATAACCTAGAATATAGTTTCGGTTTGCAATGACTTGTGAAATGCACACACACGCACACACACACATACACCTTCTCCCTGCACAAGCCACACCAGCATCTGCAGCAGAGCTGGGCTTGAGACCATTGCCTTCCGCAACAAGCAAGCAAGCAAGCTGCCACCAACCCTCAACAGGAAGAAGGCAAAGCAAATGAGACTGGGATGTGTACCTCAAGACGTGGCTTGCTCCACCGTTCCAGACAGCTGCGGTGTTTCTCAGCAGGCACCTGCAGAGATGCTCAGAAAATAAGTTGCTTCAGATCTCTGGCACAAGGTGCAATGAGGATCCTTGCAAAAGTTGTCTTCTGAGGCCTTTTTGTTGTTGTTATTGTTGTTATTTGGGTCTCTGAACCAAGCAACCCACACTTGGCTTTAGGGATGTTCTTGTTCCTGTTCCATTCGCAGAGCAAGCCTGGAAGGTTGTACTGTATGTGCCGGCTGGAAGAACACACACGTTCCTCAGCCAGACACAAGCTGGAGATGTGCGATGCATTCACAAAATGCATCCCTTGCTTAGTGCAAGGAGTCCTTCTCTCCTGGAATGGGGCATCTTTTTTAATCCTATTGCTAATTACACCCTATTGACCTTGTTGTGATTGAGCGCTAAGAGCTCGATCAGTCAGTGGGGAAGGAGCAGAGAGAGAGAGAAAGAGAGAGAGGGGAAAAAGAGATTAACAGCAAGAGACCTAGTGCATGCAAAAAAAAAAAAACCCAACCCCACCCCAAAATAAATAAGTGAGTTTCTGGATTCTGCTTCTTTTATTACCACCGATGCTTGCCAGTGAGATTAAAAAAAACAAAAAAGTTTTCTAGAGAGACTTTTTTTTGTGGGGGGGGGGAGAAAAAAAGAAAACTTGATTTGTTTCCACTTTCTCTCTCTCTCTCTCTCTGTTTGATCTTGTCTCACCTGTTTTGCACAGGAGTGGAAGAGAAGTGTCAGTTTGGCAGTTGGAAGAATTTTTTCTCTCCTATTTGCAGGAAAAGAGAATAGGGGTTGATCCAGGGTTTTCTTGGGTGGGGACAGGAGGGGGAAGAGGGGAGAAGCACTAAAGTTTCAGGGCAGAGGGAAATCATCTGGAAGAGGTTATTATTATCTGGGGAAAAAAATAAGCATCATTTTTCTCTCTTTGGGATGTCTCTGGTTTGGGCTTATCCGTTTTCTAAAATGTGAGGTCATGTGTAACAAAATATAATATTATTGTATGAGGGCCATTGAAGAAGCAAGAGTCCTGATAGGTATCATACTGCTGGGTGGGGGAGTGTGTGTGTGTGTGCGTGTATGTGTGTGTGAATGTGTGGCATCTTTGGGTGTACACATGCACATATTCATAGGCAGCCTAATATGGTTGCTTTATTTTATCTGTAATTGTACAGAACTCTTCTTTCACCTGCCTTCCTTCCCTTCCCTTCCCTTTCCTCTCATCTCCTCTGCTTTCCTCTCCTTTCCCTCCCCTTTTCCCTTCCTTTCCTTTCCTCTCTTTTTTCTTTTCCTTTTCCTTTTCTTTTCCCTTCCACTTCCTTCCCTTCCCTTCCCTTCCCTTCCCTCTCCTCTCCTTTCCTTTCTTCCTTTCCTTTCCTATCCTTTCTTTTCCTGTCTTCCCTTTCCTTTTCCTTTTCCCTTCCCCTTTCTTCCCCCTCCTCTCCTCTCCTCTCCTTTCTTCCTTTCCTTTCCTTTCCTATCCTTTCTTTTCCTGTCTTCCCTTTCCTTTTCTTTTTCCCTTCTCCTTCCTTTCCACTCCGCTGCTCTACTTTCTTCCTTTCCTTTCCTTTCCTATCCTTTCCCTTCCCCTTCCTTCCCTCTCCTCTCCTCTCTATTCCTTTCTTCCTTTCCTTTATTTTTCTTTCCTCCTTTCCTCTCATTTCTCTTACCCTTCCTTTTCTTTTCTTTTCCTTTCCTTTCTTCCTTTCCTTTCTTTTCTCCTCTCCTCTTCTCTCCTTCCCTTCCCTTCCCTTGTGCTACTCTTATCACATTCACATAATACCCCTAATCCAGTTACTGAATGGAATTTCATACCCACTTACTTAATTTAATTTAACTTGGCATTAACTTAGCATTGGCAGAATCCATAAACTAACTTAGCTTCATACAGCATCAAAGCTAACAGCACAGGGAAGGGGGATGAACAGAAGGAGGTCAAAATTGTTCCACCAGGACACCAAACAATAACTTTCATCCTTACAAAGGTTTATCATATGGTACATGTTTGTAACTTGGGGGGAGGGGTCATCATACCCATACCTGATATTTATGCACAAGGCATACTGATTCCTTCAACTAATCTAATGTTGAGAAATAAAAAAATCCATCTGTTAAAATACTGAAGTTTGCAGATGACACAACAGTGATTGGTCTCATTTGAGATAACGACAAATCCGCATACAGACAGGAGGTTATACAACTTGCCTCGTGGTGTAACTGGAACAATCTGGAACTGAACACACTCAAAACCGTAGAAGATTGATGGGAGACTTTAGAAGAAACCCCCATACTATCACCTCTTACAATACTAGACAACATGATATCAACAATTGAGAACCTTGCAATTTTTAGGTCTATCATATCACATGAGCTAAAATGGACACCTAACATCAAAAAACCTCATCAAAGAACAAACAAAGAATGTTGTTTCTGTGCCAACTCAGAAAGCCTCAATCTTGCCAAGGAGCTGCTTGATCCAGTTCCACAGAGAAGGATGGACTCTGTCAATCTGCACCTCTGTAACTGTCTGGTTTGGTTCGCAACCCAACAGGACAGACACAGACTTCAAGAAGAATTAGGACTGCAGAAAGAAAAACAATGTACTACCAACCTGCCTTCATCAAGGACCTGTATCCTGCACAACTTAAAAAGAAACTATGAAAATATTTACAGACCCTCACATCCCAGACATAAAGTGTTTCTCAACTCCTACCGTCAAAGAGACACTTAGAGCACTGCACCACCAGAAACAACTAGACACAAAGACAGTTTTTTCCTGAAAGCCATCCCTCTGCTAAACAAACAATCCCCAACACTGTTCAACCTATTTACATTTGCATTACTATTACTATTAATCTTCTCATCACTCCTTATAACCCAACCCTTCCACTGTATGACTGTAACTTTGTCGCTTGTATCTTTATGATTTATATTGACTGTTTCGTAGTATGATTTGATTTGTTATTGTACCCTATGACTATTATTAAGTGTTGTATTACCTTATATTCTTGACTCTTGACAGATTATCTTTTCTTTCATGTATACTGGAGAGCATTTGCACCAAGACAGCTGAGAGCATTTGCACCAAGACAAATTCCTTGTGTGTCCAGTCACACTTGGCCAATAAAAGAATTCTATTCTATTCTAAACCACCTTTAACATATTACAGACAAGAAGCTGCTATGGTCTTTAACTGATGGAGTTGTGTCAAGTAAGAGGCAGTCAGCTTTGTTGGTTGAGAATTGACTTATTCTCAGTCAAAAACTAACAAAGACAAACATTTGGCTCCCCAATGCTAACTTTCTCCCAAAACCAGTTTTCTATGTACTTCTTTTCCTTTGATATTGACTTTAAATTGCACTGACTTAAGAACCCTATGCACCTCCCTATCTTAATATGCAAAATGGGGGCATAAACAATGAACACATCCACCAATAAAATATATACCGTAAACAATTCAAACTTCCCATAAATCCTCAAAACCCCCAGCCTTATTCTCCAAACCAATGCAACTGAATTCATCCATCTTACAAATAATAATACATTAATTATATTACAATGCCCTGGTAAGACCACATTTGTAATACTTCATCCAGTGTTGATCTTCACAATATAAAAAAGATGTTGAGATTAGAACAGAGAAGAGCAACCAAGATGATTAGGAGGACACAACAATACAACAGCAATACAAGAGCACACAACAGATACAAACTCAATGTAAACCGCTCCAAACTTGATTGCAGAATGTATGAATTCAGCAACAGAGTGGTCAATGCCTGGAATATACTACCTGACTCCGTTGTTACATCCTCAAACCCATACTCCTTTAACCTCAAACTATCTACTATTGACCTCACCCCATTCCTAAGAGGTCTGTTATGGGCAAGCATAAGTGCTCCAGCATACCTACCATTCCTGTCCTATTGTCCCCATTTATTCATACCTATTTCCTGTATTCATACTCATGTTTATACCTATACCTATCATCTTGTTTAAGCAATTGACAAATCAAATAAATAATAAATGAAGACTAAACCATATAAAGAACAGTTACTTGAATTGGGTACGTCTAGTTTAACGAGAAGAAAGACTAGGGGTGATTTGATAGGAGTCTTCCAATATCTCAGGGGCTGCCATAAAAAAGAGGGAGTCAAGCTATTCTCCAAAGCACCTGAGGGCAGGACAAGAAGCAATGGGTGGAAACTCATCAAGGAGAGAAGCAACCTAGAACTAAGGAAAAATTTTCTGACAATCAGAACAATTAATTAGTGGAAGGACTTGCCTCCAGAAGTTGTGAATGCTCCAAAACTGGAGGTTTTTAAGAAGAGATTTGACAACGATGTCTGAAGTGGCATAGAGTCTCCCCTGCTTGAAAAGGTGTGTTAACTGTCTTATTCTGTGATATCTGTGACCTTGAACTGGGTGGCACTTCCCCATTCAAGAAAAATGAGCAATGCAGGGGTCTTCCAAGATTCATTGCTCCTGTTCAATGAGCATCTGACAAGCTGGGGTTCATTACAATGAAGCTATCTTATCTGGGTTGCAAAAATCTAGACAATTATTTGATGGCGAGAGTCTGCTTACAGTCTGCTGGCTGTATTCAGTAATCATCCAGACACCCATGCTTTGTGCTAGCTGGCTGATAAGAGAAACAGAGATCAGAAGTGAGTTCAGTTTCCATAGGGAGATGTTTTCATTGGAGAAGGAAAGCTGAAAGGTTGGCATTACAAGTGGAGTTTAAAAACTAGAAAGAGAAAGAATTCTTGGAAGAAGAACTGGGAGGAGAAATTTGATGGAGGAACTGCAGTGGCTGGCTGATCCTAAGATGGATCTGTCACATATACATAAACACAGAATATGTAGAATACCTTATGCCACCAGATTTGAAATTGTAGACCTCTAGAAAACCTTGAATTACGCCATCTTTGGTCCAATCTAAGTATAGTATATAAAATCATACATTGCAATGACTTACCTGTCAATGAATACATCAGCTTCAACCATAACAATACAAGAGCACACAATAGATACACACTCAAGGTTAACCGCACCAAACTTGATTGTGGGAAATACGACTTCAGCAATAGAGCGGTCAATGTCTGGAATACTCTACCTGACTTTGTGGTTTCTTCCCCAAACCCCAAAAACTTTAACCTTAGATTGTCTACTATTGATCTCACCCCTTTCCTAAGAGGTCTGTAGGGGGCATGCATAAGCGCACCAACGTGCCTACCGTCCCTGTCCTATTGTTTACTTTATTTTTCTTATATGTACCCATTTCATGTATTCAAAACTATATATACATTTATACCTATTATCCTGTAAGTGATTGACAAATCAAAATAAATAAAAAATAAATAAATAAATAAATAGATACATAGATTAACAGAGTTGGAAGGGATCTTGGAGGTCATTTAGTCCAACTCCTACCCCACCCAAGCAGGAGACCCTACACCATTTTTGACAGATGACAGTCTAATCTCTTCTTGAAAGCTTCCAATGATGAAGGTTCCACAACTTCCAAGGGCAACTTCTGTTCCATTGGTTGATTGTTCTGCCAGAAAATTTCTCCTTATTTCTAATTTGAATCTCTCTTTGATCAGTTTGATCAGTTTCCACCCATTATTCCTTGTCTGGCCTTCAGGTTCCTTGGAAAATAGCTTGACCTCTTCCTCTTCTCTGTGGCAGCCCTTCAAATATTTAAAGACTGCTATCCTGCCTCCCCTGGTCTTTCTCTTCATTAGACTAGCCAGGCCCAGAATTGTAAGGCTGGAAGGAATCTCGGATGTCTCCTATGTTATGCTAAAAAAACATGGCAGTGAAGATTTCTTATTTCAGTAAAGTGTAGCACCGGCAAATATATCTAAATCATGACAGTACAGCATTACACTGATAAATAAAGGGCCATATCCAGAGAAAACTGCTGAATCCAGAGGAAATTTCACAGAAGAGCAGAAGAGAAAAATACAGCATGATGCTTTTTCTCCTCAGTGTAGAAGATCTGGAGAAGAGATTGGACAGCCATTTGTCTGAAATGGTATAAGGTTTCTTGCCTGAGCAGAAGGTTGGATTAGAACAGAAGTGAAGAACCACGGCCATTTTATGACTTGTGGACTTCAACTCCCAGAATTCCTGAGCCAGTATGGGAGTTGAAGTCCACCAGTCATAAAAGAGCTATCATTTCTCACCTTTGATCAGGCCTGTCAAACTGGCGACCCACAGGTAGGATGCCTCATGCACAGGCCACACCCATCCTATCTATGCAAAGACAAAAAAAAAAAAAAAGATA
>BHFT01041541.1:0-63005 GCA_004320025.1 Laticauda laticaudata
TTGTGACTTTGGGGACTGTTGGGAAATCATTAAAATTTGAAAAGACTAAAAAACATTTGAGGTTGTATAAAAAAAACTTACAATGGCAAAACTACGTGGTTGAGAATCTGAAAATTACGAATTTAAAAAGCTAAAGAAGAGGAAATTACATGCCGAATATAAAAAGCGTAAAAGGGGTTCTTCTCACATAGATCATAGATATTACACAATTTTTCACGCAACTAATAGACGATTTTACCACATCCACATCTAGGCAAACTGCAACAAAACACAAGAAGCACGGAGATGAATCGAAGACGATCTTCTAATAAAAATACACACTCTTAAGCGTGTAGATACAGAAAGTGTGGAAAAGAGGGAAGAGAATGGAGAAATTTAAGATTAAAAAAATGACAACCAACAAAGCGGAGAAAATATAGGTTGAACAAATCGATAGAAGTGTCCCAGAAAGGCGACAGACAGCACGGACTAACAGAGAAAGTGGAAGTATTAAGAAGGTGGAGATTAACTAGACGAAGGGGGTTTTAGGTTGAGGATAGTCGATTTAGAATGTGGATAAGGATATAAGGAATAATAGTGGATAAGAGAGAAGTTTTACAATAGTGAATAAAGAAGATGTGAAAGAAACAAGATTTATTTAGAGATAGTGGGTAAAAATTATGATTTAAAAAAAGAGATTCTGCAAAAGTACAGGTCGTGGCAGAGGAGATTGTAGTTGTATGTATTGTATATGTTAGCGAAAATAAATGTGTAAGAAAACTGGAGTTTAATGAGTAGCTTAATTTGCTATGGGTGTATAAAATATTATTATTTCTTCGTCTTATTTTATAAAATAAATTAACCAGTCAGCTAAGGGTGACAGGATTATCAGGAAGATAACTAAGTTGTCAGAAAATCAGTAATGAAAATGTAAATTATCATAAGGAAAAGGAGATATATTGCAGGCACCATCACCACCACTTCAATCATGATGATATATATGCGGTAGAGAATCTTGCAATTAATGAAAAGATAGATAGAGAGGATTGAACATAGAACAGACAACAGATACATGCAGTAATGATTTAATTGAGATAAATAAATAAAACAGAATTAAGAGAGTGAAAGAGGAGGAGAAGTCTATGTGATCTAGGGTGAGAAAGATCTGTAGAAGGAACGAGGAACACAAGAAGAGCGTAAGGTGGAGATTAAGAAGTGGATGTATAGAGACAAAACGGGTAGAAAAGGCAGGGATCTGGAGGAAGATGACAAAGCGAAGGGAAAAAGTGGAACGAGGAAGTGTACAAAGAAGATTTAGAACAAGAATGTAACGAACAATGCAGTTTTATATCTACAGAGATAGTGAGTAAAAATAGAGCAAAATTAAAAGATGAACTAGCTAAGAAGTGATGACTATCGCATTTAGTGGAAATTCATAGATTTGGTATATAAGGTATTGAGCTTATCAAATAATGTGTTAGTAGTGTGACAAGTATACATGGTGATTATTAAATTTAGACGCATATAAGTTGACACTTATGGTTAATACTAGTGAGTTAATATAACTCACACTTGAAATATTAAAGTCATGTTATTATATGTTAATATAGCTCTTCTCTCTCTTGGTAATATCATTGGAGTCAAATATCAGTATGGTAACGACTTTAGAGACGTACTAAGGCACCAGAATCAGAAATGAAAAGTATGTTATATCTTGTAGGTGTAAAGATTTCTTTATAGAGGCTAGATTATCATATGTCTACTAGATAATAATGTGTTCCGTCTTCCATCTTCAATATTGTCTGAACTAAGGGTAAGATTCTCTATCTACCTACTTCTCTCATGTTCTTATGCCGTTCCTTCTTACAGGGTTAGTGGCAACCTTGGACTTACGACCTGGTACAAAATTGAGCAATATGAGAATTATATTGTTGCCAAGTGAGAAGTTTTGTTTAAGGTGAGGTTTTACTCCCATTTTTGAACTTTTCTCCCGTATTTAAGCAAATCACTTAAATAGAATTCAACGTGCAGTTGTATTGGTAACGACAGTTGTTAATGAATCTGGATGTCGCAGCACATATGTCTTTAGCTTAGTCAGAAGGTCACAAAGCGGGATCAACATGACCTCAGGCACATCTGCAACAGTCATACATACCCACATGAGCCAGGTTGGCCAAGCTTCTGTAGGTAAATCCATGGGTGATCATGGGGATGCCTTTTGAAAGGCAGTCATTTATAGTGTGAAACTGGTCAATAATAGTCACATTGTTTTCAGTTATAACATTTCAAACGATCATAAATGAAAACTGCTGTAGGTTTTGAGGACTACCATGTAATAAAAACCTGCCATGGGCCACTCTTCAGCTTGTGGACTGGGCAAATAAGCATGTGAGAAGTGATAAGACAAATTTCTCAGGTTACAACTCTTAATGACACTTCAAGGGCCGTGTTGTGTGATAACATCCCAGGAGAATTAGAGGATGAAGCACATCAAAAAAAAAATCCATGTCAATACATGCAGGTTGCAACACTCCAACGCCGCATAAATCATTTGTCGTTGGTTCAGATTAGCATGCATGATATAAACAAATCAGTTTTGTAGGAAAAACATTATGACTATTGAAGGGATAAATCTTTCAGATACTTCTTAGCAAGGAAGCATGATTAATAGCATGATAGGTGACTTTAACGAGCTGAACTAGCCAGAATTAAGTACTGAACAAGTTTAAAATGGGTTATGATTTGAAATATGTTAAGGCACGAAGCTGAAGAGGAAAGACTATTGTTCAAAAACTGCCCTCTCTAAGGGCTGAGGTTCCTCATCTCCCTCTCAGCCAATTACTGCACCTGGGTAAAGATTATTTTTTAGAGAACATTAGAGGGGAGGTAGAAGTGAGTTGGTATCTCAAATCACTAGGGTTGTTTATTTTTAATAATCATATACATCTCAAAGTTAAGAGGGGATAAAATAAAAAAAACAAGGATTTTAGGAACATGAATTTTAGTACGTACTGATTTTTAAAAAATAAGGGAAGGGTTGAGGATTAGTGATTCTGTGAGAGCTCTATTTGAGGAAAGACACCAAGGAGTGTCGTTGGTATTACGAGGAAAATGTTTTTGGAATTGGGCACTATATCACAATGAAAAATCCATAAAATATCCAGCACATACAAATACTTATTAGATAATGAGGAAAAGTGGGATAAGATGCAAACAGAGAAGTTTCGCTAAGTGGACATTAGAGATTTTGCCCAACCACGGAGGTGTGCCCATAGTTAGATGGCATCAACAAGGCATTTAGCTTTGTTGCTTTTTATGTTTTTTGCATGTAACAGCATTTGACAAAGTATCTAAGGTAGTTTTACGTGGAGATTTTTAGTTAATTAAGGCAAACAGAATTTGCTTATTGTTACATATTAGCCTTCTTGTAAGTGGGCGTGTTTTTTGTTTGGTTTTTGCCTCCTAAGCGGAAGCTTGCCCATTTTTGCACCTTTCGAGAGAAACAATAGAGTTCTTTCGCATACAGCCACAGTCTAGTTAGTTCAGCTGCTTATGAACCCAATGAAGGAACGGGTTCAAAATTTTATCAGATCCATTTGAATTTGGAGACTTACTCAGTTATCATGTTAGGGGATTAAACAGGGTTGATTTCCTATCTTCTGTCTTAAAACCTATGAGAAGAAATATCCTCCCGTTTTGGTTTTTTGTTGGTATGTTTCGTCGGTCTTCCTGCTGAATGGAATTAATAAACACAATCAGAAAAAACACACATTGTTTACAAGGGCCTACTGCATACTGGTCCTTGTTTGGGCGGTTTGTATTAATCATTTATCATTTTAATAGAGCATTCAGATAAGAAGGTATGTATTAAGCATTGAAAGATTTCTCACAAAAGGTAAATACTCTTAGTACCATTTATTCTGGGGATGACCAAAATAATATATTCAATTTACAATCGTAAATAGAAAACCTTTTTTGAACTCTTTACTCATGTCATCAGGAGTTCTGCAAAAAAATAAATGGTTTTTTCTTCCTGGTTTGCAAGAGACACTATCGAATTTTTTTCACGACAAGATTTCGTTAACAGTCGATGAGATTGTGAAAGAAAGCCACATAAGGTAGTGGAAAAGACTATGGGGTCCCTGGGAGTTTATGACCTAGGCTGGATTCTTTCGCGATTCCTGGGATTCGGGTGCTGGATTTAACAGTCCATTAGTCGTTGGTTTATGTGGGATCCCTTCACACGCGATATTCCAACACTATTGGTCTAATGACTCCATTGTTACAGAAAAAACGGTTTACCTTGTGACGCATTTTTATTCACACTTATCATGACCGTTGAGTGATGGGTACCAGAGAATATGCAGTGGAAGTTTATGACAGTCGCAACTGACTGCTTGGGGTGCATGTTGGTGATACCACCCAGTTTTGAGATCTAACAAGCAATAGTCAAACAGGGAAGCCTGATTTAAATGTTCCTAACGTTACACATAACTACAAGTGATTCATGATTAAACAACAGAGGTACAGAAAGGTCCAATGAAAATGGGGCAAAAGATCACCCCTTTACAAAACATGAATTCCCTTCAGCACACAGAAATTTTGGGCTTCAAGTTCGGTGGCGTCATTAAGATTGCGTGCGGCGGTTCGTATGGTCTGAAAGGATCCGTGGCAAGAGCTTATTCGCTGTTATTGAGCTAGGCGACGGATTGAAGCTGCAGATTTTTACATTACTCTATCTTGTTTCCGGGCTCCGACTTTAACCTCCGAGCCTATCAAGCTACCCGAATAGTGGCCCGTCGCAGCACCAGTACCAGGATACTGGCCCTCGGTCAACAGCGTCGTGATTATGGCGGTCTGCTGAGCCCTGCTGGATGTTTCTGTATTTCTGCATTGTGTGGTGGCCGAATGGCTTTGGCAAGAGCTCAGTACCCAGCTGAGGATCGGTATTTCTGGCAAAAGTACTGCAGGGCATGCAGGATGGATTTCTGCAAACAACTCGTGGGGCTCGCTGGAACTCGGCTCTTTATGCATGTGGTAAGATATTGATATTGTTAAGAGTGAAGGTTTGGACACAATATGGGTGGTAATTACGATGCAACTTTAGGTTAAAACATGTAAAAAAGGTGGCACCACAGTGGTTGGAATCATTACGTGAGGATTCAGAATGGGTATTGGACGTTGACATGTTATCGTCGGTGGGTTTAATAGCATTTATGGAATAATGGGTGTAAGGCTAAGTCCCACTTGGCTGACGGACGCAAAAGCGTATGCAAAAAGGACACAGCAGACGGAACAATATTTCGGGGGTGGCTCACCAGTCTGTGTGCATCGGGCGCTCCAAAAAGTAGGCATAAACAAATTTTGCACGATAAACTAGAACCCGGAAAAAGAAACGGACGTGGGTAGTAATGTAGCGGAGATGTTAAAGCGGATGTATTATAGGGCAAGCCCGACGTTCAGGATCCGGTAGTTCGGATGGCAACCGTTTCCACCGGTGCGTCACTCACACCCTTTTTGGCTTTTCTATTTTCCGTGCTTAAACAAATGTTTTGGGGGGCTGTGTAGGGGTTAGGGGTTCCATGTACCCTGGTTGTCTGTTTCCATCCACTGCTTCTCGTTTTGCCGCAGCTGCATTTGTAACACGATGTGAGGATACCGCAAGAGGAATGTCCAGAGAGAATAGGCTAGGCGGCACGGTTTACCGGATTGAAATAAACAGACATAGAATGGTTTGTGTTGCTTCCGGGAGGATGTTCACGGGATTTACATCGTTAACGAGCACACAGCGAAACACGTACTCTCCAGTAACAAACAGAGATACACGCTAAATCGCCCTCTCGTCCAGTATTACAACTACGAGCCATTATCACAAGTTTTTGTGCAAGCTCAAAAAACTTTCTTTTCAAAGCGCACGCAGTACTGAAATCTCGCAGTTGGACCGGATGCTCTATGCGAGCTGGGATAGATGTTCCTCTTTATGTCATGAAACAACCCCTAGCGGTATGGGGCAAATAGTTACACAAAGGTAATCAGAAGCATTTTTTCCAGTCGGATGGCAAAGTCTTTTTTTAACGTTTTATATGTCATTCCTCTTTGCATCCATATGATCCATTAGTGCAGTGGGACAGGGGCTTTAGGCATGGCCAGAATTAGAACTGCGTATAGGCCTGGGTGTGGTGGGGTGTGTCTCATGATAATGGTGATAAAAGGAAAAGGGAGCAAACCCAAACCCAACTCTAACCTTGCCTGGCTTTTAGTCATTCTTGCCTGATTATTTTTTTTTCCGATGCTATATTGAATAAACCATCATTATCTTAAAGAGGAGCTGGAGTTTGGATTCATTTAAAGACAAATCTTCAATACTCAAGGACTGGCTAAGACCTTTGATCTGTGTGATCAAAGTTCAATTTAATAACAAAGTTATTTCCTTCTGTATGTGTGTAATTTGTTTGGGTTGTTTTTTTTCTTTTACTATAAAAAATAAAAACAGAACGTAGCAGCTTATGATATGAATCATTTGGTTCTGGCTTATCACGATATGTAAACATAATCATTACTATCTGCACAATCTTGGTGTGATCTGTGATTTACATAAGTCAACTAACCATGATTAGTCAACTTGTGGCTCAGCAGGGCATGCAAGTCCAATCAATGATTGGATATGAAGTGTCAACTGTGCTAATTTGAAAAATTCATAATAATTTGAAATATTCATCATGGCAGCATTTTGGAAGGCAGCTGATAAAATTAAATAAAGATAAATAAATTGAAAATATTTCTGTTCCAGATATCTACATGTATGAAAGTTGATGCTTTCCTTTCAACAGGCTTAGTAAGCAATGACTCAACAAAGGATTTAAGAAGAAAAGGGATATGACCTCTCTATATAATGAACTTGACAAGTAAATTATTAACTAAAATAAAACCAGTCTCATTTATGATCCAGCACACTACCAGTGCAAAATGGAAATCAGTTGGCTTAAAAACTACCCATTTTCTTATTTGAGTAAAAGAAGAATAAATTCTTCCTAAAAGATTCTGGACAAAAAAGTCTTTCAATATATTTCAAGTAAGCCACAAGTAAGTCAGTAAGGTTTACTTTGATTGATCTGCAAAAGATAGTAATGTTATGTAAAGAAAAATCTCCCTTATTGAAATTTTGTTGGTATGTTCATTCCTGACAATTTGTAAAGATTTGAATATGCAAATTACAATGCAAAACTATGTTTAAAAAACACAAATGCATGTTTAAGACTAAAACTGATTTTTATATATATATATATATATATATATACACATATATATGATGTATATATGTACAGAAGCCTGATGATGGCAGATGAGATTCTGCTGAAATGTTGCTACCACTTTAAAAGCACTACAATGATGTGGGATAATACCCGAAGGAAGCTGAACAGCATATATATATACACACACACACACATACGCACACACTCTTCTGATCTTGCCAAAAAAAAAAGTTGCACATTAAAAAATAAGCAAACCCAGAACTGAATAGATATGTTGGTGCTTTCTTTTTTTTTTCATTTTCCTTCTTTTTCCAACATATACAAATGGGAGAAATATTACTTGTTTCAAACCTTACATCAAATCACTCACAAATGTTGCAATTTCCTGAGGCTGCACAATGCCATGTCTTCCATAAAGATTCCATTAAACTTAAAAATGCAAACAAAAAAAAGATTATGAGGTGGATGATCGCCTATTGCTTTTTCATACAAGAACCCTTTTTTTTTTGCCTATTAAAACTTCCAAAACGGCATACTGATCCCGTCCCACATTACATGCTCCTAGTTCTCCTATGGCTCCTTTCTTGCATCCAAGAGCAAGAAGATCAAGCAGAAGGTGCCCAGAAGAATCTCCTTTCGAAGATATCTATGTACAAAGAGAACACTGCCATAACTGAAATTCCTTTTAAAAATGGGCTGTTTCCTGGTTTTTACACAGATCCAACATACTTCTACATTGGAAAGGGACACAGATACGGTACAACAATTAAATCTGTTTTAGCAGCTTTTCACTGGCTGGTTTATATGAGTGCCAAGAGATGAATTCTTTCCTACATGAAATGCAGTAAGCCTTTGAACAGCTAGCCAACACTTTTAGGTGGAACACAATTATCCCCCATGGTAGTGTGTGCATGCATGAAGTCAAGACATTTCTGACAATGGTCTCCTCTTTACTTCTATACCCTCAAAGGAGTGGTTACATACTGCTGCCTTTCCACCTTTAGCTTCTGCTACTTCTATTGCCCTTGGAGCTCAACCATCATCACAACCCAAGACTGGAGAGCTTGTGGCAGCCCTTATCCATGCTTCAGTGAAATCCTTACACTGTTGACATTACAGATAAAGGGGACAAACTGCATGCTAAGCAGCGACCCAAACATGTCAGCTCTCACAATGACAGAGGACTCTCTGGCTCCCCAATTTTCTCCTTCTCTGGGAGAATCAGCACAAATGGGAGGAGGAGACCTTTAGCATCAAAGGGAGTTTTGAGCAGTTCTGTGTCAAAGGTGCCTTTAAGTCCCCCTTCCACTTCCACCTCGCCATTCTGAGCCAAGTTGAAGCTCAGCATCCCAGTCCGGTTGACACAATAGATGGTGCGGCCCAATGCGGCACAGCGAAAAGGTTGGACCGGGCTGCCAGCAGGGCGAAAGGAAGTACACTGACGCCAGTGCTTGGCCACCGTATTGTACTGGAAGACTTCCACTCCGGCACCCTGCCCTTGCTCCCCGCGACTGCTGCTCACGTCAAAGCGGTAAATGAAGCTCTTGTAAGCCACCATGTCAGCCGAGCGGCGCCGGCTGCTGTTGTAAGGACACTCCTGCCACTCGTCCCGCTTGGGGTCATACTTGAGCAGCCTGTAGAAGAGGGAGCCTCCAGAGACATAGATCTCCCCGTTGCAGGTGGTGGCCTCGTGAGCCACGGCAAAAGCCCCCTTAGGCAGAGGGGCCACAGGGCTCCACCGGTCTGCTCGGGGGTCGTATTTCTCCACTGTGAAGAGGCATTCCCCACCCACTGCATAGAGATACCCGTCCAGGGCCAGGAGTTTCAGTTGAGAGCGTGCCTGCCCCATGGGCTTCACCTGGCTCCAGGTATCAGTTAAGGGGTTGTAGCAAAACACCTTGTCCGACAGCTTGGGCCGCTGCTCGCCGGCCCCGGTGGAGATCCCGCCCGCCAAGAAAAGGTAGTTGTAGAGGACGGACATGGCGCACCCCTTGGCGTTGGCCTCCTCGGGCAACCGGGTGAGGACGCTCCACTCCTGGGCTGCCTCCTGGTAGCTGTAGAGAAGGGCCCCGCCGTCCTCCAGGGAGACCAGCGAGGACGGGCTCTGCGGGCGGCTGCTCTCGCGGCTCTGCGGCCGGCTGCCCGCGCCGAGCCGCTCGAAGGCGTCGCTCACCTCGGCCACCAGCAGGCAGGCCTTGCCGGCCTCCAGGCGGCGGCGCAGGATGAGATCCCGCTCGGCTCCGCTCAGGCGCCCGTAGACGGCGGGCTCGCGTAGCACCTGCAGGTAGTGGTCGCTCATGAAGCGGAAGGCGGCTTCGCGCAGCTCGGCCAGCCGCTGCTTCTTGGCCAGGCAGAGCAGCTGGTAGCAGTTGTCGAGGCTGAGCTGGGCCCGCATGGCCTCGGCGGCGCAGTGCAGGGCGCAGGGCATCTGGAGCACGCGGGCGCCGCTCACCACCTCGGCCAGGTTGTCGTGCCGCACCTCGCCCATGCGCGCCGTGTAGACGTACTCCAGCAGCAGGCGCAGCGCCCCGTAGCTCACCCCCTTGAGGCGCAGGATGTCCCGCGAGGAGCGGGCGCGGAAATAGTCGCTCTTGGCCGCCAGCACCGCTTTGTGCGCCCGGATCCGCCGGCCGGATACCTCGATCACCAAGTCCGGTTCCTCCGCCGGCGCCTGCGAAGGAAAAGGCTGGAGGGGCGACTCGCCCATCGGATCGGGGGTAGCCACGGAGACCGGCGAGGGTTTGCCGCGACTGCCGCCGCCCTCCTCCTCTTCCTCCGACTCGGGCGCCGCGTTGTTAATATCCCACTGGTGCTTCACCACGCGGCGGCTGCTGCTGCTGCTGCTGCCGCTGCAGCTGCCGGGCGAGGAGGAGGAAGGAGAAGCGGCGTCGAGCTCCGGATGCGGAGCCTGGTCGCCGCCGCCGCCGCCGCCCGAGCTGAAGCAGAGCGCTGAACTGAAGCTGCAGGGCGCCTGCAGGGGAAGCTGCGCGCTCGGCCTTTCCTCGGCGCCCACGCTCGGCTCCATCGCCAGGGACCGCTCGCCGCCGCCGCCGCCGCCCTCCGAAGCAGCCTCTGCCGGCTGCGGCTGCTCCGTCTCCCCGCCGCGCTTCTTCACCTCGCCGACGCTCCCGTTCTCACCTGGGGAGAGGACACAAGACAGGGCTGAGCGCTCCATCGGCCCTCCCGCCGCCCCGCGGCTCAGGACAGCTCCGCTCCTGCCCTTTGCGCGCTAGTTCCCCGCCTGACGGAACGATCGGGAGGCGAGGGGGAAGTAGCCCCGTCGCTCCCCGCTGAACTTTTGAACTGTCAAAGGCAGCCAACTCTTCGGGCTGGCCGGTGCCGCTGTTTGACCAGGCGGGGCTTCCCTGGGAGATTAAAGTTCAGGCGAGTCTCTCCGTGCCAAGCAAGGCGGGCCTGGAGGGTGCTGGCCCTGCCCCTCTCTCTCTCTCTCTCTCTCCGCCCCCCCTAATTTTCTGATATTTCCTTTACCCTTTCATTTTTATCCGTGTGTTTGCTCAGGTATCCAAGCCAAAAGGGGGGAGGGAGAAAAAGGATCAGTTTCTGATAAGCAAACATTTGCCTTTAATCCAACTCTTTGCCCATGATTACATCTCCATCGTAAGCACCAGACATGCCATGCAGAGGTAACTTTAACTCTGCCTCCGAGAGCAAGGGTCTCCAAACCTTGTCAACTTGAAAGACTTGTGGACTTCAATTCCCAGAATCCCCCAGTTGGCTGGCTGGGAGAATTCTGGGAGTTGGAAGTCCACAAGTCTTAAAGCTGACAAGGTTGGAGACTCCTGCCCTACAGAAATGATACAACAATGACCTCCAGAGCAGGGGTCTCCAACCTTGTCAACTTGAAGCCTGGAGGACTTCAACTCCCAGAATTCCCCAGCCAACAAATCTAGGCAATCTTCAAAGGGACATATAATTTAGCTTTGTTGAACAGTATATGCTTATGAAGTTTTAAATAATTTATTCAAAAAAGGTTTAAGTGCCATGCTTTTTTGTTTGATCCGTGATAAACCAATTGAGATTTGTTCTGGCCTCTATATTTTATCAGGCATTTAATATTTATCAGGTATATTATATTTTATGGTATTGCCAGTCTAGATAAAGAGTTAAAAGCTTGATCATTAGGAAAAAATAGGAGTAGT
This sequence comes from Laticauda laticaudata, assembly GCA_004320025.1. NCBI lineage: Eukaryota > Metazoa > Chordata > Lepidosauria > Squamata > Elapidae > Laticauda > Laticauda laticaudata. The sequence goes on from BHFT01041541.1 coordinate 11,393, forward strand.
TTGCCAATTATAAATACGCATACTTGGACCCTAGGCAGCTAAATTCATACACCTAGCTGTTTTTTGGTACACATCTTTTCATCAAAAAGTTTTTTTTAAAAAAAAAAAATCCTGTTTTGAGAAGATATTAAAGAGAATAAGTGAGTGAGAGAAGGTTGAATCCTGACTTCTACTCCATAGTACTTAACATATCAATGATCTCGATACCATGACATTTTGGGTTTTGAAAAACAAAAGTTTAAAAATACATCTGGAAAATTCAAGTTCGTATAACAAAAAAGTAGAGAATTTTAGTTATTTGGCATTGCCTTTGCCATGCAGTAACCTGCCAAAATCATTGCAAGGCAATACTTCTGAAAACAAAATCTATTACAACAGCCTTGCTTTAATATTTTTACTCAAAAGGAAGATTTTTCCTGCAACAGTGGATCATGTTTACTGATAACAACACAGCACAACTGCTTGTAAAAAAAAAAAGACCTCTTAAGTGTTCTAAGTTGTGAGACAAATTCTATTATTCTCTTGAAACCTGGGCAATGCCCTTTGACAACAAAGGCTTGGCTGAGTTCTGTTAAGTTTTGGTGGCAAATCTATATTTTAAAAACAAGGAAGGATTGCTTCAGGAAATGCCAAATGATCCTTTGTAGATATTTGGTTTAAACAGGTGACTAAAAAAAAAATGGTCAGATTGGCACTGATCCTGATTATTTACTTTCCAGAGATATTTGCATGAAATCAGAAGTGAATTCTATGTGATAGCTTGGTGAATGAAAGGGTGCTGTGAATGTGTGCTTCAACACTAAACCAAATCAGCAATATATGGATGGCCTTTTTAGTATGGTGTTGTAATTGTATTTATTATTTCAATTCATTCCCAACTGTTCTATCCATGAGCTGCTTCATGTTAAGTAACAAGAGTAATACTTTAAAATTGTTAAATCCAAGTTTAACTAATCTAAAAACGATCAGCACAGTTTAAATTATTTAGAAAAAAGAGGTCCTAACTCCTTTTATAAATGTGGAGAGAAAGGGAGAGAACTGCAACCTTTAAAAGATTTCCAAAAAACAATGACAGTAATTTTTGAACATTAAACAGAGGTTGATTTTAAAGAAAAACTATTATGTAACTGTTTTCCAAAAAGCCAAACATCATCAAGGCATCAAATTAGGCATCAAATCATATACGGATTTTCAACTCTATGGTAACTTTCTATGCAATATTATTGTACTGGAGTTCTGTAAACCTGCTATCATTCCTCTCTATTCAAACATGAATGGAAAGAAAAGTGGATTTTTGGTGTCCAATAGCTCCAAGCGCTTTCCAAAGCTGATGTATAATTGAAGTATCCATTAAGTGAGATTAACTTAGGTGTGTTTTAACATTTTTATAGTTTGAAACAGTCCTATCAGAGAAGTCTAATCTATACATTATAAAATAACCTTGTTACAGTATCAACTGATTTATCACTGTAATTAATTTAGCAATTTATTTACTTGCAATTCAGATTTTTTTCTATTATTAATGAAAACTGGACATGGACAAAAAGAGCTTCTGGCAACAGATGGGTTGCATCTCATAAAAGTCTGGGAAGAATGGCATTACAAGACATTTTGATAAAGTTGTCTGCAGGTCTTTAATTAAACCCAGAGAGAGAGGATGGCCATTATTTAAAAACAAATCCAAAACCTGATCTGGATATTTTATGGCCTGTTGACCACATCCGACCCTTTAACTCTCCCTGTTTGGTCTACAAGGTTGGTAGCATCAGAGCAGTGCAGGACAGCAGAGGTGTGGCAGCAGGGCATGGGGTGGCGAAGGATGGCAGTGGTCTTCCACAATAGTCCCAGATTCTCATGTGACCTCTCGGGAAAATTAATTGCCCACCCCTGTCCAAAACAGAAGACGAAAAGCAGTAAACTTTACAATAAGGAAAAGATAAGAGGAAAGAAAGAGGTATTCAAGAATGCACCAGGAGATGCTGAAGAGGAATTGAAGGGGGACAACATTAAAAGAATCAAGTGCTTATACAATGCACAGAATATGGGCAAAACATAGGAAGAACTTAATCCTAGTACAGATAGGATGGCATGTGTGATATTGTACCGTGTTTCTCCAACAATAAGGCCTCCACCAATAGGAAGCCCCACCATGTTTTATAGGCATTCAATTTATAAAATCGAATTAAGACCCTCCCCCCAAATTAAGGCCCATATTAAACATGCAAAAAGGGTGGGGAATGGTGCAGGGGCTTGCATTTAGGAAGTACTTGCATGCCTGCATTGGTGGGGCACTTCATACCGGGAGATCTTTCGCCACCGTTGCTTTTCCTTCTCCCTTGCAGCCACGTGTGGCCAGTCAAAGCTCCTCCCTGCAACCGGAGCCCTGAGGAGACACTCCAGTTGCAGGAAGGAACCCTGACTGGCCGCATGTGGCTGCGCCAAACGCCGCGGCGTTCTTCTAACGCTGCAGCAGCAAGGGAGAAGGAAAAAGTCTCCCAAACCCCAAGATGTCGCCGCCCGCCGAGGATGCAAGGGGGGGAATTAAGTCACCCCCAAAAAGATGGCCTAGCCGTTTTTTGGGGGGTCAAAAAAATATAAGGCCTGGCCTTATAATTTGAGAAACACGGTAGGTATAATTGCAACTTGGTGGGACAGGATCTATGTTACATTGGGGAAGGTATACAGTGAAGTACCTCAGCTTCAATCCTGGGTCCAATAATTTTCAACATCTTCACAAATGATCAAGATCATGGATGTCAAATTCGATTGCGTCACGTGATGTATCATGACTTTTTTGTCTTTGTGGAGCCAGGGTGGGCATGGTCTGCGCATGAAGCAGTTTGACAGGCCTGATCTAGATCTAGACTATAAGGGATATTGATAAAATCTGCTGATGCCACAGAGCTGGGGAGAAGGATGCTAATACTTCAGAAGATAGGTGAAGATTCAAAAGGATATTGAGAGTCTTGAACTTTGGGTCCTACCCAGCAAAATGTTGATTGATGAGCATTTTCCTGCATTTAGGCAGGAAAAACCAGTGCACATGTAAAAGATAGATGCCACCTGCCTTAGCATTAGTACTTGAGATCTGGGTATCTTGACAGACAACAGATTAAGCGTCAGTTAGTAAAGTACCACAGGTGCCAGAAAAGCCAGTGCAATTTTTGACTGCATCTATAATGTCAAGATAATAGGGAATGATAGTATCATACTGTGTTGCATTGGGCACATTACATCTGGAACACTGCATTCCAGCCTCCACAATACAGAAGACACTGAGGAATTGGAAAGAGTGCAGAAAAGAGCAACAAAGATGGTAAGGTGCTTGGAGTCTAAACTCTGTGAAGAATGGTTAAAGGAACTTTGTATCTTTCAGCCTAAAGAGGAGAAGGCTAAGGATATGATAGCTGTTTTTCTACGTATGGAAAGAGGTGATGGAGAACATGAAGGCAGGACAAGAACCAATGGGTTCTTTAAAGTAAAAGATCTCAACTGCAAAAATCCAATGATTTTTGAGTTCTTGAGTTCTTTACCATGAAAGATTCAAACTTGAGGAATTTCCTGAGTGTGAGAACAATTAACTTGTGGAACATCTTACTTCCTGTAGTTATGGGTGCTCCATCACTGGAAGGTTGTTGTTTTTTTTTAAATAAAGACTGAACCATCATTTGTTCAAGATGGTGTGAGGACTCCAATACAGGGCAAAGGAATGAGCAAGAAAACCCACAAGGTCCCTTCCAACCTTATGATTTTAAGCCCCTGATTAAATATTCCTCCTCAGAGAAGAGTTCTAAAGACACAAGAAGTGTATTTCACCAATGTAATGATAGTAATTGCAAATGTAATATAAAAATAATTTAGTGAGACTAGGCAATAGCATGTTGACTTAAAAGGATTTACTTTGAGGTTAATCCTACAAAAACCTATTCACACTTAAATCCCACTGCTTTTAACAGACCTTCCTTACTAACATATATAGGTTGCTGTCTTCGGTCACTTAAACTTGTCAATCAATAGCAGCTCAAGTGATAAGTTATTTTACAATATTTTTGCTTATATTACCTGAATTTCTTGTGATGGATGGCATCTTTTATATTCCTTTTTCGAAGTGTTTGAGAATCTGATATTTTTAATATTATGATTATATTTGACTGTCAGTGATGTCAGATATAGGCATTCCAAAATTGTTTCAGTGGAAAAAATTAGCTGCAATACTGTACATTTTTTTTTTGTTGCGACTGCAAGATTTCAAAGAGGTCTTCTGTTTCTTAGGAGGCAATTGGCTACCTTCACCACCTATATAATTAAAAAAGAAAGTTTTAATGATCATTACTTTCAGAATGAAACAAGTACTACAGTACATATTTTGTCTGGAGTTATTCCCAGAGAGGAAGTTTTTATCATAGTTGTATTCCTTTTAATAATGGGGTTTGAATCCCATAAACTAAACACATTATTATTATTTCTCCAGAGTTTCTTTGACCTGATGTAAGTCCCAAAATGGCAGTTCATTATCTTGTATTTTTTACCGGAATGAGAGATAATAACATTTCTGTCCACTAATTAGGAAAACCCATCAAGGTATAATATCATACAATTAGTCTAGCACAGGAAATAATGATCCAGGGTGGGAATGTATGTTTTTACCCACATCAAAAGATTTATCCAGCCCATTTAATGTAACGGAGATGAAAAACATGTTCACGATGCAGTCTATCTGAAATGAAAATCAGTTCCTGGATCTTAGCATAAAATGACAAGACTCAACATACATAACTGTCAAGTTACCTGGCTTGCTAAAACTAATCTGTCAAAGACAGCTTGAGAAAGGGTCCACCCCAACATATATCGCTATTGATCAATCACTAAGTCAAGTCTGATTCTTTGCAACCCCATACACACCAGCCCCCTCCACCCCCGGGTCCTCCTCTGCCATCCTCTTCTCCCTTTGCCTTAAATCTTTCCCAAGGGTCTTTTCCAAGGAATCTTCTCACCTCATTAGATGGCCAAAGTATTTGAGCTTCAGCTTCAGTATCTTTCCTTCTAAAGAACATTGAGAAAAAGTATAGTTAAGAAGCTTGCCCTAAATCAGGTTCACTATTAAGCAGTGTCCACATCAACATTCTCCTACATATTGCGGTACAGACCCTATAATTTCCAGCTAATTGTGTTATTTACAAAAAAAAATGACCTAATCACGTGATACAAGATGTCTTGTTTCCAAAACAGCAATGACTTCAATATTAAAATATTATTTTAAATTTAAATTTAAAAGCTGATGCTAAACTGTCAAGCACACAGCATATCTTGGCATTTTTGCAATAAGGATCAAAAGCTCTTTAGATGGTTTACAGTTCTGAATATTTCCAAGTGTGATAGTTAACACGGATTCTAATCACTTCCTTGAGTATTTGTATTTGTAAATCTACTCAGTGCTGATTCTTATTAACCACATAGATTTCTCCAAGAGTTTCTACTTCAATCTAGTCCTTCAAGTCTTCCAACAGTAAACCCAGTTTACTATGGTATCCTGTTAACGTTAAATACCAATTCCTTTTATGTTTTAAATTTCATCATAAAGGTTTCTTAAGAATGTTGCAAAATATGCAGGTCAGTTTTTCTTCATCAGCACAATTCACATCAAGCTAGTTTGGCAAATCAGCAATTTGTTGTAAAGATTTCCTTAATTTGACTTGCTAACCAGAAAGAAATTGTTTTACTTCATAGAGTAAGCAGTTCACATTATGCAAGTTTCTTTTTTAAATTTTAAAACTTTGTTTGAAAACAGATTGCATATAATGTGAATAGGAGGAGGAAGATGCAGTGGATATGTCAGCCACCTTGAGTTATCTGTAAAAATAGTAAAAGTGGGATATAAACAAACAAATAAAATTACTAAAGACAAAACAAATTTGTCCCTTTGTACATTGTCAATGTGACCTTCATGACACTCATATGCCAAATGAAATTTCTCTTGGGCATTCATAAGTGACTTTGTTAGATTTCTCAAATGCATGCATATATAAATACATACATACCTTAGCATACTGCCAAATGAAGTGTTAGCTTTAGACATTATTTTTATTAACAACATACTTTTGATTATCACACAAGTCCAAAAGTCTTTTTTCCCCAGAAATAAAATTATTTTAACATCCAGGTGCTTGGGGGATTACCAAAGGGAAGTTGAGGAGATACAGATTATAATATAATCACTTCATCTGATATATATCATCTTAATTAGTTGCAACTGGGCTTTAATTTATCTGAATATCTTTTTATCTTTACCCGTATCTATGAATCCATCTATGTATCTATCTATTTATCATCTATCATTTATTTATCATTTTTCTTTCAAATTGAAGGTACTAAGGAAAAAAAAACACCATCACTTTCAAAAACTGCTGCTATGTTGCTATCTTATTATAACCTGTTCATTTATTAAATTTAGATGCTGCCCATCTCATTGTCAAATGACTCTATAGCAATATAAAAGTGAATATAAAATAATAAGAACATTAGAAAATATTTAAAAGAATATTAAAATGTTGCTATCTATGCAGGACAAAAACATTGCTGCAAATATCAACAATACTTGATCCAAAGATACTTGGAAGTATCTCAGATATAAATATTAGTAAAACACAAGTTTATTTTATTTTTCAAAAAAGTCTTGTGTATATCGATTTTGGGTTTTATTGATTATATAGATTTGTTGTTATAAAAATGATTAGTTTATTTTTATGTAAAAATAAAAAGTTGAGGTTACTAACTTATTCTACTGCACCAAAGGGAGTTGAAAGTCAATGCCTTTTCTTTCTTTTTCCCTTCTTTTCTACACTTTTTCCTTCCCTTTTCCCTCCCCTATTTTTCCTATTATCTTCTTTTATATTTTTGCATTTATATTGTAAACTAATTTTTAAAAAGTTGCACATATATTGCACTATTCTCCGAGTTAGAAGAACAAGCCCACAAAATCTTGGATACCTTTTCTCATCTGAGGATTACATTTTAGTTCTTCCAGCCAGTAGAAAGTAGGCTAGAAAGTTGTCAATTTCCTCTCCGTTTCATTTTAATTTTTTCCTGGGAGAGAACTTTTTAAAATTCTACCAGGATGTAACTGGAATAAGTGTCATTTCAGAGAAGCCACGTTCTTTACCCATTTATTCATGTTTTGTGTTGTCTCATATAATGACACTCTTTCTCTGCATGGTGAATGTGTGGGGGGGGGGAGGGGGAGAGGGAGGGAGGGAGGGGGAGAGAGAAAGAGAGGGAGAAACCTAAATGACTACAGATATGGTGTGCCTAGGGAAGCCCTTATTTTGGAGATCCTGTCTAGGATATCAAAGGGAACAGCCAGCATTTCATAAAATAGTTTACAAGATATCAGGGATGTCTTGATTAATTCAAGAGGGTAGTTAAACTGCATCTGTGTGGTGCTAAATCTAATCTCTGGGTTAATTCCCGTGGTCAGTTAATTCAGTTTTGGAATTAAAAACTGAATTAATTAAAAAAACAACTCACATATACCATGGCCCAGTTAAGTGATGCAAACAAAGCCATTATGTTAAAAGTTCATTTGAAGAGATCTTTATAGCATTGGTTCACATTCTAGAATTAAGCATGTTACAAAAGTACAACCTAAACATAAATGCTTAAGTATCTACCTGAAATCAAGGTACTTTAAAGTACTATCATTTGACTACATTAGCCCTAAAATATTTTCACTCAATCAGAATAAAATGAAAAATAGCTTTCTCTTAAAAGAAAATAAAATCCTCTATCAAAACAAGGCTTTTCTTCTTTGTGAAATGTAATATTTAAATATCGAAAGGGGGGTTAGCTTAATTTCTGTCAAAAAGCCAATGTTAGAGCAATTTTGCCTCAACAAGGCAAGATTATATCATTATAGCTGTTCTCAAAGTGCCTATTAAAACTTTCTCGTGATCACTAGTCATAGCATACTCCCAAAGTGCATAAAATAAGTATAATTACTTTAGCTGGTAAGGATATATATTCTCTAACAATCTCTACAACCACAGTAACAACAAAAGCTTCCAACCACACATTTCACTGATTAGGACCACACATGCATAAGTACAATATTTTTTTAAAAAAATATATCAAGAATGAGTTTACACTGTAAGTATAACATTAGCAATGGCTTCAGGATCTTAAAAATGTTATCATGGTATCTACAGATTTGAGGTTAAGGTTGATTTATCAAAAAGTGTATTTAGGGTGTATTGGCCTCCCCAAATAATGCATTTATTTGTAAGAATGGAAACCAGTTTTATTTCTGCTGAAGATGCAAGAAAGTTGAGGCTTACTGATCCTCATAATATGGTCATGTGATCATTTAGAATCTTTTTGGCATTGTATATTAAGGTATACCATATTAGTAGATTTATGGGAAAATCTTTAAATATTAAAGTTATTAATATAATATTTAATTAAATATCAAATATTTGAAATTTCAAATATTTCATTTATCAGGAATTGGGGTTGTATTGAGCATGAGTATGGCAAAAAGAATTACAATAAAAAATTTGAAAAATGATATTATTCCAGATACCAAGGAAAGGTTATTAGAAATGTGGGATCTGTTGTAAAAAAGGCAATATTTTCTATCAATAAAATATCTGTTATTACATCAGAGGCTTTGTGACATTTTACTATGTCTTGTATTACTTAGTATACAACATATTAGTGAATTCATTGGTAAACTAGTGACAATCAATCAGTACAAAATATAAGACACTTTTTTTCTTCTTAATTTGTATCTTTAGTTTGTATTTTAACTGTTTTCAATTTCTTTTTTTAATAAGATTAAAGATTGTTTCTTTAGAAAAAAGAAAGTACAATGTAATTATGATATATAATGTGGAGCTAATATCTGGCTAAAAGCCTCTTGACCCAGATTGTTGTCTTATCAAGTCTTTTATACATGATGATAATGTCAATGTATCATTTTTTTTTGTGAGGTTGGAATTTAATACAATTGTTGCTATATCTACATTCAGCTACATTATTCTCCTGTTCCGAGCTATGTCCCAAACCCAGATGGCTGGGTCATTTTTGACTGGTCAGATCCAATAAGCAGTCTGGTTTACTAACAATAGATAACTAGCCCTAGCCTAAAGCTGAACATATTACCTCCCACATTATAAAGGGTGAAATAAAGCAGAATAAAACTCTTCACTTCTGCTTGAAATCTACCAGTTGCCAACATAAGACTGGTGGAAAATGTGTCCCTTCCAACTCTGCAATTCTGTCTGAGGCTGAGACTCTTCAATAATTGTACAACTTCTTCAAACATATAAGAGTTTAGGTAGATCTGGTTAGTCAGAGAGAAAATCTATACATCAGGGGTATCAAACTTGCACCATCATGTTGTCGTCATGTGACATATCATGACTTTTCCCCTTTGCTAAAATGGGGATAGGCGTGGCCAGCATGTGATGCATCCAGCCTGTGGGCTGCAAGTTTGACACTCCTGCTTTACATGAAAAAAAAATGGTAATCAATGGAAAGATCATCCACTTCTGCAGTTCTTTAAAAGGAACCAAGGATATGGATCGGGACAACCAGTTAGTGATTGTTTGAGATCACGGGTAGGGAACAATGGCCCTTTTATGACTTGTGCACTTCAACTTCCAGAATTTCTGAGCCAGCCACAAGTCCACAAGTCATAAAGAGTCCCATTGTTCCGCACTTCTATTTTAGATCTAATGCATTCAGCCATACTGACCAAAGTTAAAACTGTTGAGTCCAGCTGTCTTGCTCCAAGATATAGCTTGGGCCCATCAATATGGGGAACAGCAATAACACACCTTCTCCAAGTGTGCCTTTCTTCTTACAAACACGATGCCAAAATAGGTCTTTTCTCCCACCAAATCACCACCACTCAGGTGATACCCTCTTACTGACCAACTAATTGGTGAAACTTTTGTGATTGCAGTCCTGGTTATTTTGCAATATTACCAAATTAAACCAGTGTGAGGAGACAAATTTCTTACTGCATTATACCAGAATGCGCATAAGGGGATTTTTATCAGGCAACCCCCACTATAAAATGAGAAGTGGGGAGAGAATCAGGATCGAATGAGGATTCTATCTAATTCTCTCTCTACCTGCCTTTTTTTTTTAGTTTTTCAAGGAGGAAACATTAAAATGTTGTGGATTTAGCCTCAGTAATTCAAGTTAAATGCCTATGCCTACTCCTTAGAATTGCTTCTAATTATAGATATGCACTTGAACGTGCTTCTTAATAAGCAGGCTTTACCCATATGATCTATACTGAAGAACAGTCTAGCTGCAGAATAACACTGCAAGGAAAAAAATCCATTAGTTCAATTTCAGGATGGAGTGAAGAATTTTGTAATTTATTGGGGTGAATTCAAAGGAAAGTTACCAGAGGTGGTGTTCAGCAGGTTCTGACCAGTTCTCGAGAACTGGTAGTGGAAATTTCTGACTGGCCCCACTGCCTCCCAAATCCCAGCTGATTGGCTGGGTCTTCTTTTGTTGCCCTGCACAGGAGAACAGAGCTGGAAAGCAGGTNCCCAGCTGATTGGCTGGGTCTTCTTTTGTTGCCCTGCACAGGAGAACAGAGCTGGAAAGCAGGTTAGTGGGGTGGGGAGGGAATGCAGATTTTGTAGTATCCTTCCTCTGGAGTATAGATGGAATGGAGATTTTGCAGTATCCTTCCCCTGGAGTGGGAAGGGAATGGAAATTTTTACAGTATCCTTCCCCTGGAGTATAGAGGGAATAGAGATTTTGCAGTATCCCTCCCCTGCCATGCCCACCAAGCCACACCCAGCAAGCCATGCCCACAGAATCAGTAGTAAAAAAAAGTTGAATCCCACTACTGAAAATTACCGATGGGACAATAGAAAGAAGGGCTTAATTTAAGATTGCAGGATTTTACTAATATGTCATCAATTGGGGCTAGTTAGCTAACAACCCCATCCTCTCTGTTTATGTACACTAGCTTGCCAATCAGAGTTGGGTGTTGTATTCTCATTAATTAAGCTGTTGTTTTCTGCTTGTTTGATGCTAATTCTGGTGTTAATCCCAATGCTTATCAGTTTGCTGGTAAGAAGGTGTTGTAGTCTTTTTCTTTCCTTTCTCGCTTTTTAATAGTCTCTTTGGAATAGTGTGTTTATCTCTATGTGCTTGTTGATGGCTGATTTGTCAGAATCTAGCATTTTGGAATTTAGCTTAGTCTAAGGTGCTCAAAGTTTCCCAGTTGAAACTATATGTTCATTTGTTGCGAGATTAATGAGCTTACAATAAATCTTCTGTTAGTGGATGTTCATGGATGAGCTCTTCTGCCTGTCTGTCTACAGACTGTTATAATTTTCACATTATATATTATAAAATGGGAAGATTAATAGTAATAGTAATGCAATTTATGCTATTAATCCTACCATCCCCTTCCTTTCATCCATCTTCTCCCACTTATGACTGTTTGCTTGAATCCTTGTTGCTTGTATCCTTACAATTTATATTGACTGTTTCCTAATATGATTTGATTGCTTATTGTACCCAATGACTATCATTAAGTGTTGTACCTGATTGAATTCTTGACTCTTGATGAATGTACTTTTTCTTGTATGCTATACTGCGAGCATTTGCACTAAGACAAATTCTTTGTATGTCCAATCACACTTGGCCAATAAATAATTCTTTGGTTATTCGGGTTTTCCCCGCGTAAGAATTGGAAGTATCTAGGCAACGTTTCGATGAAGTCTCATTCATCATCTTCAGGCTTGTTTCTTCAGCTCTGTGCTTCTCAGAGTATTTGTGAGCTTGCAGCTGCTTCTTTCCTTTAACTGCTAGTGGGGGTGTGACTTGATTGGTGGGGGTTTGGCTGTGTTCTGATTGGTAGGGGAACACAGCCAAACCCCCACCCAATCAAAGTCACACCCCCACTAGCAGTTAAAAGGAAGAAGCAGCTGCAAGCTCACATTACTCTGAGAAGCACAGAGCTGAAGAAACAAGCCTGAAGATGATGAATGAGACTTCATCGAAACGTTGCCTAGATACTTCCAATTCTACGTGGAGAAAACCCGAATAACCAAAGATCCACATACAAATAATCGCGAAAACCTCAGAAAACATATATATATATATATATATATATATATATATATATATATATATATATATATATATATAATATATATATATATAAAACACCACACACACACACACACTTCTGGTGTACTTAAGATGTTTTTTTGAGGACTCTGATTGGTTTTTTTTTAATTCAGAACTGAGCCCACATTTTTGCTGCTAAATGAGATAGTTATTAAGTGACTTGACTGGGTGGGGGCTTGGCTGTGTTCACACCCCCAGCCAATTGGAACACAGCAACCCCCAACCAATCAGACACACCAGGCCCCCAATCAGAACACAGCCAACACCCCCAAACCGCAACCCCTCAAGTCACACCCCACTAGCAGTTAAAAGGAAGAAGCAGCTGCAAGCTCACATTACTCTGAGAAGCACAGAGCTGAAGAAACAAGCCTGAAGATGATGAATGAGATTTCGTTGAAACGTCACCAAAATACTTCAATTTACGTGGGAGAAAACCCGAATAACCAAAAATCCATATATATATATATACATATATACATTTTACAGTGTATATTGAGCAATGGTTATTTTTTTTCTTTATCATTGACTGTGATCTGTTTCTTGTTACAATAACTCCTTCGTTCTTTTAATGTTTTAATTTCTCTATATAGATTATAATTAAATTTATGTCTTCTGTCATTTCCATAACTTATCCAAATATCAAATATTACCTTTCTTTAACCAATCATACCAAATGTTCCATATTTCATAATAGTCGCTATCTTGTTTATTTTTTAATAATTTGGTTAGGCTATCCATCTCAGCAGCACATCATGTATTTTTTTAATTACCATATCCTCTGAAGGAATGAAAGACAGTTTCCAGTTTTGTTGCATAGTTATTCCTGGCCGCAGTTATGATGTGCAAAATTAAATATTGATATTTTTCTCCATTTTTAAATCTATCATACTTAGCAGAAAGGTTTCAGGTTCAAGTTTTAAATTTTGTTTTGTTAATATTTAAAACTCCAATTTCTAATATTTCTCCAAAACTTCTGAGCACATAGCCAAGTCACCACATGTGAAAATATGTTCCTTGTGCATAGTTACATTTTCAACAATTGGGGGTAGGTTGGGGAACATCTTAGCCAGTCTCGCAGGAGGTAGGTGCCAGCGATGAACCATTTTATAAAGTTTTCTTTATATGAGACTGACATGGTTAATTTGTAATTTGTTTGCCAGATGTGTTCACTTATCTAATTCAATACTATGACCCACATTTTTAGCCCAAATTATCATAGATTCTGTGACTGTTTCTTCTTTTTAATTTGTAATCCAAAAGATATATTATATGTTTTACTAATTGTTTTCTTTTCCTCTCCTAGCCATATTTTATCTAATTCTTGTGGATCATATTAAAGCCAAATTGTTTCTATCTTTTTAAATGGTTGTATTTGTCGCAAAGGACACATGCTATCTCCTTTCCTTGAATTTGTATTTGGTCCTATTTTTAAGCTCTCCAGAATCATACAGTAAATCTTTATTACCTGACAATATTTTTATAATCCAATAGATTTGGATATGGACTGCTTCCATGTAGATAGCCCAGCAATGGAACCTTCGGTAGTTGGAATCAAAATGGAATACGATTTAAGATGAAATATAATAAAATACAATCCAAAATAAAACTGTAATAATGTACAATAATTTAAGATATAGATAAAAATAATAACACATTATATTTAGAGTCGCCTTTGCAATCTACCCCAATCAACCCCAACCATATGTAAATCTCAACCGAATCATTTTGTGTACTTTAAATGTCATTTTCAAGTTCTGGCAGACAGTAAGGTATTATTTTGATAGGGTATCCCAATGGTTCATATCGTTCTGATATATATGACCAAGATACCTGTCCTCTCTCATCCTCTTATACAGCAACAGTCAAATAGGATGTGAGCCAGGTCCTTACCTCGCCGCTCCACAAATGCAGAGATGCTTATTGTAACGGTATTACATGAAATAGCTACCTCAGGAGTTTATCCTGGAGATTCCATGAGATTGTAATAGGCTATTTTTTTTCCTAAGATGTTTCTGATGATGGCTGATGGTATCTTTCACAGTTTGTGTTGGTTGTGCTGCAGTGGATTGAGCTGGTGAGATACTTTTGGTAAAATTGCGTGAGTGTATTGATTTTATTGGAAAAGATATTGTAATAAGGTGATCTGTTTCTTTCTTTTTTTCTGGTGTTCTGGGTTGCTGCAGTGTATTTATGCTGTTCTAAATAATGTTCTTACTTAGCTCCTCTTGTGGGAGATTGGATTATGACTTTGGTAATGGAGTTCCTGGCTAGCCTGAGTCATTTCTTGATAGACTTGTGTTTCTAATTTGCCACTAATTTGCATGATGCAATCAAGCACTCTAGAAGTCCCGTCTACAAAAAATCTTGTTTAGCTTTGCATTTTAACTGCAGGACCAGAAGAGAGCACAGGAGATTATGAGACTGGGCAGGGAGCCATCTGTTCCCTGCCCTGGGTGCTTCAGCATGAAGTTTCTATGCTTATGCTGTGCAATCACTTGGCCTTTTACAGGAGATCATGAGTTCATTTTTCCATTTGTAACCCTCCCATGTTTTCCCACTACTTATCTTTTTCTGTTCCATTAAAAAAAAAAGGAATAGCTGCGCAATGTATTTTGATTTTGTGTTGCTAGGATTGTTCCATCTGGAGGCATCCCATGGCCAACATAATCAAAATCTCTGCATGTCCTCATGTGCTAATTTGGGGTGGGTGAGGACAGATGGATGGATCTTTGACTCTTTCCAAGATGCTGGACTGATGCACCCCAAATCCATCCCAATAGTTTTGCATTCAAAGTAATTCCATGCTCAGAACAGGGTTGTTGACTTTAAGGAGTCTCCCCGATTAAACAAGAACTGCAGCCTAAGCGTTTAATACAAGGACTCATTCTTTTGTTCAGAATGAAAAAAAATGTGAATAGAACAATGGAAGTCTGAATTTGGCTTTAACCAGCTCATGTTAGCATTGTTATTGACACAAGCCTGTTCTTTAGCACAATTTAGTATAATGCAGGTAGACCATAATTAAGTCCAAAATTTCCATTGCTAAGCAAGACAAGTTGTTAAGTGAGTTTTGCCCCATTTTACAACCTTTCTTGCCACAGTTGTGAAGTGAATCTCCAGCTTACAGTTGTTCAGTTAGTAACATGGTTGTTAAATGAACCATGGCTTCCCCATTGACTTCGCTTGACATAAGGTGGCAAAAGATGATCACATGACTTCTGGGACTCTGCAACCATCATAAATAGGAGTTGATTGCCAAGCATTTGAATTTTGATCATATGACCATGGAGATGCTGCAACTGTCATGTCAAAAATGTTACTTTTTTCAGTGCCATTATAACTCAGTCATTAAATGAAGTGTTGTAAGTCGAAGACTGCATGTACTCTTCGTTAAATTTAGCAGCCCACAACTGAAGTGGTAATCCTCACTAGATCCTTGAGCTATAGCATGAAAAAACAACCATGAAATATTATATTTAGGTGTGTGCAAAGTACAGTGTTTTGCTTCAAAACACTTCAAACACAACATTTTCGTGTGAAGTGTGAAATGGATCATTTTGAAGATCCTGAAAGCGTTCTGTTATCAAATCAGTCTCTCAGAGGAGATATGACAGTAATATTACCAAGTGGTTGGTTGGGTCAAATGGCCTCTTCTAATTTTGAGGCTTGCTTTTTTTCATATGTAAAACTGGCATGGTAACCCTAAAGTACCTAATTTGCTTCTTATTTTGCAAATTCAAAAAGCACAAATTTACTTTTTGAAGATGCTACTTGTGAGGGCTCCAGGAGTAATAAAAATGTTTACTAGATGGCTGATGCCACTTTCCTTATAGCAGACCCATCACTCTGCTTGTAATTTAACGCACCTGACAGATTTGATTCCTATCCCATCTCACCACAAAATACATGAGATTATTAGTTCCTTCAGCCTACCTAGCCATCTTGAAAATGGAAAATAATCTCCTGCATTTGATTATGGGCCTATTTCCATCTTTTCAAGTTTCTTGTTCCCAGCTGTAAGTAAGAAGGTAGAAGGAAGCAGAGGGTTGCTAAATGAAATTCTCTGGTGGTCTTGATTAGGGTCATGTTGTACTTATGCTAGGTTGGATCTAAACAACATTTCCTATGGTACATTATCTTCTGACAGTTCAGTTTGACCGGGAAAGACAGTGAACAGCTAGTTCAGATTAAAGGTTAATGTGAACCCGGAGACAATTGGGGGAGGGGGAAATCAAACTACAAAGTATGTTTGCTGTCAGAAAGATTCCTGGTCTTGGTGGAAAAAAGGGAGCAAAGTAATGTTGAAAGGGAATCTTTCCATGCTACAGAAATTTCTGGATTTCTCCTTCAGTTCTTTAAGGAGAAAATATCTATATTCTGCGACGTGAAACAGCAATAAACTCATAGTACTGTGCACAGGCTTTCTCAAGAAAAATAATCCCAAAGGAGAATTCTGCATGGATCAATTAGAGATGGGAACAGTTCCCTAAATAAGCAGTTCCCTAAAATAAGTATGTCCATTGGTTCAGAGATAATCTAACACCTTTACATTGCAGCAAATGTATACCAGCAAATATTAATTTTACCAGTCTGGTGTCCTCAGTCCAGATGTGCTGCAATGATGAACCCCATAATTCTTTAAAATTCTAGGAGACATAACCCTCAAAGATTTAACCAGCTGTTGGAAAAGACAAAGTGAGCGTCTTCGGCCAGTAGAAATTTATATACAGGTACTCATTGCAAGCTTAGAATCTTATTCTTGGGACGGAAAAAAAATATCCTAAATATAATTAGCGTTACTTCTGAGTAGATACCAGGATGATTATATCATTATAAATTCTTCAGCTTGGCCAGATGGTAACCTATTTTTGTCAAACACCAATTATCTATCTATCTATTATTTTTTTTGAAGGAGACTGAGATGCTGGGACTGACAGGTTATACTAAGAATTTAGAAATTAGGCATGTTTGCTGTTGTTTGTGAATGAACCTTGAAGATTTCATCTGAGTTTAAGGATTGTAATTGCTCAATGAGAAGCAGGAAGAGATCTTCATGTGGAGGGCAGCTGCATCTACATCTTGAGTACTGAGGCTCTCTCCACCAAACCCACCTTCCTTCCAAGCCTATCTTTAAATTCAATTGTACCTTTGATTTTGATGGACAAAAGTCACAGAATTCAAACCGGAAAGGAGAGATGGAGATTGTAAAAACAGCTGTTTTCATCCAGTCACGTTCTGACATTTCTTAAGAATTGCAAAGCACCACGATTCAAGTAGTGGTGGTTGTGGCTTAGTGGTTGGAGGGGGTGGTAGGAAGGAGTGAAGGGTCAAAATAATTGTTATTAAAAAAAACATTCAGACAAAATCTACACGACAGCATGGTGCCTTTTTCCATATCGGAAGAGGCAAGTTGGAATCAGGACGACAGACCACGCATCAGTCTAACACAGCCCACAAAGCGAAATCTGAACGGAAATCAAAATGCTTAGCAACCCAACGAAAATGACAGGAAAGTTCTCTGCACTATTTGAAGGGTTTGGCGAGAGAGAGCCAGAGCAGCGGAGAGGAGGATGAATGCCCAGTGTGGCTGAGAGCATGCTCAGTGCAACTGCGGTCCGACTCTACAGGCGGGGAAAGAGATCAGTGGAAGGGGGTGGGGAAGCCAGAATCGGGGGAATCTCGATTAAGGAAGAGATTTCCCGCGGTTGTCCCTGGCTGGCTGGCCGGCCGGCCGGCTCTCACCTGCCCGGCTGCAGTTCCCAACGGTGCAATTTCCCAGGGACGAGGCAAGAGTTCAGGTTCCTCCGGGAGGATCCAGTTCTTGCAAAGGCGCCAACCTCTCATCTCTCCGCTTCGCGGCCCCAGGAAGCAAAACCCTTCCGACCAAAGCCCAGGAGCGATCCGAATGAAATGGGAGCAAGTCGGCAAAGCGGCAGAGCCTCCCCGCTTGCTTTGGGGGGGGGGGGGGTGTCGTCGCGTGGGCCCNGGGGGGGGTGGGGTGTCGTCGCGTGGGCCCCTGCGCGGAAGCTGCGTAAAAAAGCGCAGCCTATATTCCAAAGCCCGACGCGCCAGGGACGGAACCCGCAGCGTACGGCTCGGTTCCCCGGTCGCCGCGGGAGAAGTTGCTGGGAGCGCCTCTTTTACCTTGGTCTGGCCTGTCAGGCGGGCGTCCCGTCGTCCACTCGAGAAGGAGGCTGGCTCTCCAGTCTGGCTGGAACCTTCGCAGTCAACGGCAGGCTGAGGCGGCGCCGCCGCCGCCGCCGCCGCCGCCACCCCCTCCGCCGGCGCGCAAAACCGCGCCGTTTCCGCCTTCAAGCCAGCGCGGAGAAGAGATGCGCCGCCGCCGCCGCCGCCGCCGCCGCTGAGGGAAAACCTCCCCGGTTTGCAACGTTCAGCCGCGGCCACGCTTCAAGGGAGGAGAGGGCTGCCGCGCCGTCTCCGCCTAGCCCGGATCTCCCGGAGAAATCCGCGGGCTGGGGACGAACCGCGCGCCTGTGTGAATGATGCAGGAGCGGGTGCCGGAGCGCGCGCGCTCCCCTGAGAGGAGGCGAGCCGCGCGTGCGGAAGGAGGCTCGCTGGAGGTTGGCGGGCTGTCGGGAAGCTCGGCTCCTATCAAGCCGCCCTCAAGAGAAGGAAGTCCTTTGTTTGGAAATGGCTGCTTCTTCCCGACCGCGACCGGCGCCCGAGCATCGCCCTGCGCCCCCTTGAGCTTTTGTTTCACCTTCGGGCCTGGATCGCGCCTGGCGCCGCCCCGGGCAAGCGCGGCTTGCCCGACGCGATTCTAACCTGTAGATTCCGCTGGCTTTCTTCGAAGAGACCACGAGTAGAAATGTGTGGTTGATATTACCTAAGTTGGGTAAATGAAACGTCTGCAAGAAAACAGTNTGGCTTTCTTCGAAGAGACCACGAGTAGAAATGTGTGGTTGATATTACCTAAGTTGGGTAAATGAAACGTCTGCAAGAAAACAGTCAGGCTCAGAGAGCACCCGGAACCCCTCCATTTCAACCCTGAGCTACAGATAATTCTCCTTTTATCAGAATTGTAGTTTTTGTTCATGGTCTTAAGTTGTCCTTAAGTGACTTGAAAAAGCCACCTCCTGTAGAACACGCCGCCGTTTAGAGCTCTGCTCTCCAGAGGGAAAGTGGCTTTTAGCGGTATGTGAAAAAAGCACAGAGTGAACACCTGAAAGAGTGAACACCTGTGGCTGCTCCTGTGCAAAAACACAAGCCCTTTATCAGTCAGGACCCTAAATTGTACTTGCTTCGCTCCCTAGCGCTCCATTTAGCTTTCCACAAGAGTAAGTGGGTTGGGATTGAGGTAATAATTAATGCAGTTTATTAGCATAAAGCCCCATTTCTTCTCCCCACATCCCAGCATTGCAAGATCCATAAGACCTTTCTCAATGCGGTATCTAATCATACTTCAAAGATAGTCTATAGGGTTGAACTTCTTTCAGCTCTCTCCCTGAGGTGGAACCTGACCGTTGGCTACATAAGTAAGACCTCCCTTGCCCATGTTGAAAGTAGTCCAAGACTGTGAAAGGACAATCTTAACCTTTTACATTTCCAAAACCTGTCCTGTCACCATCACCCGTGACCTTGCCATAAAATCAGGGACCAGGAGGGGAGGGGATCAGAAATTCAGGCAGCTGATGTGTGTCCTCTCTCCATCTCTGTTCAATCTCATCCAGCACTTTTCACGGTTTCCTTTAAAGGATGGACTATCTGGCTCCAGAGTGGATCATTCTCCCCTCAGAACTTTTTAATTCTGGAATGTAAAAAGGTCCATAACAAACAACTTGCAAGTTGTCTTATTCACATGTGAGAAACAAGATGAAGACATGGAAGTGAGACACATCCTTTTCTATATATTACCAAGGCATATTTTAGCCATGATTGTGTACAAAATGGAAGGCAGAAGCAAATGATCAAAAATTCAATCATGAAAATAGGAATTTACACTAGTTATTGTGTGCACAAACTGCTGAAAGAGTAAAATGACAAACCATAACAGAAGGTTGCAAATGCTGAAAGAAAAAAGGACTATTTTCTCGCATGTAGTAGTCATGCAAAAATCCTCAAAATTTAGCATAAATTTGGAAAAGTAACATTTGCCAATGATGTAAAAATGGGAGAACCAAAATTGGAGAATTTGCAGCAATGGCAAAACTGATAATACAGTATATGCTCGTGATAGAAATTTAAGTAAATTTAAACAGGGATCTCCTTAGATATGACACATTACATAGCAAGGCAATCGATTTAGACATTTGGAATAAGTTTTTGGGGAAAAGAGTTGTGGCTAATTAAAAACAACAGATGAAACCTTACACAGATAGAAGCAATAATCCCCAGTGTTCAAAACACAGTGCAAATATTTAAGTATTAGTTAACAAAAAAAGGGGAGAATGTGTTACTGAATGTTCCTCTTCACAGCATGTTTGTTGTTTTATTCTTTGCTTTTTGCATGTTTATTCCTGTGCAGTTTTTGGTTTGGTTTATGCATTTTTTAAAAAAGTATTTTACTATGAAAGGGGGTGATTCCTGCAACCTTGAAGGAGGCTGTAGTAGGCCTTCTAAACTCACCCCACCTTGGATACAGATGTATTGGGCAATTATCATCCTCTCTCTAGCCCTTGTTGAGATTGTGGATTATAAGTTTTTTTAAAGCTCTGTGATGTCTGTTAGTGTCAATTCTTATAAGGTAAAAAAAAGTAAAGCTTCCCCTCACACATACGTGCTAGTCCTTCCAGCTCTAGGGGGCAGTGCTCTTCTGTTACAAAGCCGAAGGGCCAGCACTGTCCAATGACATCTCCGTGTCATGTGGCTGGCATGACTAAACGCCAAAGGTGCACGGAATGCTGGTACCTTCCCACCAAAGGGGTCCTTTTTTCTACTTGCATTTTTAACATGCTTTCAACCTGCTAGGTTGGCAGAAGCTGGGACAAGTAATGGGAGCTCACTCCGTTACGCGGTGGTAGGGATTTGAACCGCCAAACTGCTGACCTTTCTGATCGACCAGCTCAGCGTCTTAGCCACCGAGCTACCGCGTCCCATGTCAATTCTTACAATGACCTGGAAAACAGATTCAATATAGCAGATTCCTGATGCATATAAATCAGGAATCTGCTTAGATGAAACTCAATTCTAGTGCTCAGACGTGGTACTTGGCAAAGTTAACTCTTTGTTTATTTACACACTTGGCATTGTGTGTGAACCAATGGATAGCAACCCATGTTTTCCATGTCATCATAAGAATTGACACTAACAGGCACCACTGTACTTTAAAAAACTTATTTTGTTCCTAG
Organism: Laticauda laticaudata; assembly: GCA_004320025.1. NCBI lineage: Eukaryota > Metazoa > Chordata > Lepidosauria > Squamata > Elapidae > Laticauda > Laticauda laticaudata. The sequence continues at coordinate 32,863 of BHFT01041541.1, forward strand.
TTGTATTCCATTGAACACTTTTTTCAATATATTACAAGCATGCTCCCCCTTGTTGTTTGAACAAATAACATAATAAGCTACTAATACAGTTCTGAGGTCTTGTTTATTCACAGTTTATTGAGTTTATTTTAGACATAAATACATATTTGCATGGCTCAGGTTATAACAAATGTACTGTTAGATATTAGAAAACATTTGATGAAACATAGTGGCTGTCTTCCTCCCAGATATCATTATTCTCACATGGGATCAGACACAAAAATCTGCCTAGCAACACATATATGTTTCTGTGTGGACTATAAATGTGGCTTGTATTCAATATTAAAGCAGTACTTCGTTTACTAGTTAGCATTTTAATCTATACTTATACACATTTTTATTGGAGTTTTAAAAAGTTCTGTAATATAGCACACATATTTTATAACACTCTTGTTAGGAAACTTCCTCAGAAGCCCTCAATAACCAGGATCCAGAGAGCTTAATGGAATTTTCCTTAGAAAGCTGTATGACAAACTGTTCCTCAAAGCCCCTTCAGTTTCTAAAGTTGAATTAGAGTGCAGGCAAGTTCAAAGAAATCCTAAAATTAGGAAACTAGTTTCAGGTTTTATCAACCAATGACAAATCAGTATTTAATAAAAACCTAAATCACAAGTATTTGAGGGGTGTAAACTAGGATGGTTAAGTGCTAAAAGTTAAAAATGTTTTTCAAACTTTTGTAGACATTATCAGTTCTTTTTCATGACCTCTGCCCATTTCTGCATTGAAGGACTCATTTGGAAGTTGTTACTTGAGAATGCATTTGCAACTTTGAACACCTTTTCCATAAAATTATGGCTTAAAGAACTTAACGTTGTATCTTCACTGTGGGAAATTCTTGATTAGAAATGAATTCTGGGAATACCCAAGTCTGCACTAAGGAGCCAGAAATTCAAATGTTTCATTACTGCTGACTTAAAGATATATGATAAAGTCTCACATCTAGCCAAGGACACACAGTTATGAGAACTATGGAGCAACTCAAGAGACCGAAGTGATTACCCTTTATACCTGCTATGCTGTAAATTTGTTTGACTTCACAAATATGAATATACATTTGATTAACAAGATAACAGGGCTTTCTATCATCTAATTGAGGGAAAAATCTATTGCTCATGTTAAAAGTGCTTTCTAATTTATTGCAAACCAATAACTTGCTGGTGGATGCCAATTAGTTTTCTGCCTACTCTTTTTCCATCCTCTGGAAGAGACAAGAAATCTCCCTTCTCTCGCTTTCTCATACACAAATTTATGTCTTCATTATTGTATGACTATATCAAATTTAGTCACGGGTAACAAACATTTAATATCCATTGATCTAAATGGATCTTCCCTAAGTGCAGTGAATTCAGTCTATTATACTTGAAAGAAATGGCCATAACATAGCTTTGTAATGCCAGTTTCCTACTAGAATTCCCCCTTTTTCAAGAAGAAAAAAAGATGAATTTGGGACTCCCTGAGATCCAACATATTGCTCTGCTATTGCTCCCTATAAGCAGACTCTTAATTGGTACAGCAAAACTCCTTTAAAATTTAAATTCTCATGTTCCATCCTATCAGAATATAGCACTATTATATATACCAACCTCAAGAAATCCAAATGGATAAGCTTGCAAGCTTGAGGTAAATTATCTCATCCTGCAGCTACACTCTGGCAAGGCTCAGGTACACCCAGGTTTTAAGACAACACATAGTTCTACAAATTATGATGAGTCCTGAAGTTGTAGCTGTTGGTTACGAGCAATTAAGTTTTTCACAGCAGTGATAGTACCTGCGTTTGCATCCCTGGTAGGTATGTAGTTTTCAGTTTTATTAAAAGGAATATGTTGACTTGCTTTGATTGTACAAATTCCCTTCTTTATTGCTTGGAAACGGCCATGGCATCTTCTTTCTATAGATGTAGGGCTGGGGTTTTTTTCTCTTTTTGGCCAGTATTCATATGACAAATGTACATTTATTGACTTCAGACCAAAATCTGTGTTAATAATATGCATTGGTAACAGTCAGTGATGTATCTGGAGAGCAATGAAGTCATAATGAGTCACTATCTTGCAGGGCTGTGGGTGTTTCATGCTCTGAGGAGGATGAGAGCTATGCCAGAAGTTCAACCATCCTTGTCAAACAAACCAATTAATTTACAGCATGGGTGCAGTTATAACTGAAAATGTTGGGAGGCAAAATCAACAAAAAGAAAAAAAAAACCCAAAACAGTACACCACCAAAATGGAAGATCGGGTTGGAAAATAAGAACAGCATATTAAGATCAGATGCAAACAAGCTGGAACAGATGAAAGACAAGACCAAATAACATCTGATCAAGAATTATCAGCAAACAACAATTACAGCTAAGAAAATCAGCAGATACGAAGCTCAAATTTCACACTACAGGCAGAATCTTCAATTTCAGTTACATCAGAAATGTTTCCACCAATCCATCAGTGGAGAGATTGCAGTGAACCAGCCACATCTGGCAAAGAAGAAACAATGCAGTTCTGGGCAAGGCCATGGGACAACCTAAAAAAATACAAAAATGCATCTTGGCTAAAAGAGGTGGATAAGAACAAACAGAACTTGCAATAACAGCAGAAATGGTGAAGAAAAGGGTAAGGAAGATCAAGAATTGGTCAGCACCAAGTGAAGATGAATTGCATGGTTTTTGGTTGAACCATCTGACAGGTTTACACCCAATCATTGCCAAGCAGTTTAACAACATACCGCAATGTGAAATTGAAGAGTGGCTAACATTTAGTAAAACTTACCTGATAATGAAAGTTCATGAAAAAGGAACAGTACCAGGCAACTACAAGCCAATTACCTTCTTACCAACAACTTGCTAACTGGTTTAGTAGCTGATATAGCTTGATAGCATCTGACTGAAAACAAGCTCCTTCTAACTGAGCAGAAAGAAAACCACCAAAACAGAAAAGGAACAACGATTAACTCCTAATTGATAAGTTGATTCCGGAAAACTATAAGAAGGAAGACCAAGTTGAACATATGTTGGATTTATTACAATAAGGCAATTGACTCTGTTACATTATTGAATAATTAAGTATCTAAAAATAACAGGAATCACGAGAAAATCAGAAGCTTTGAACAAAGTTCATGGCACAACAGAAGACACAGTTGCTGGTCAATGGTGAAATAGAAGAAGAGATAAGTATCAAGAGAGGAATTTTTCAAGGATATTATCACCACTACAGTTTGTTGTTACACTGACTCCTCAAAAGAAACAGAATTGAGATACGGCAAGGCAAAGTATTATACAGCCAGAACATTTAAAAATATAGCAGGTCAAGCAGATAATAATAAGAAGACCTGCCAATGGCTAAGTGCTGGAAAATTGAAGAAAGAGACTGGGGAGCTAAATTCTGCCTGCACAAGGCCAAGACTGAAAAACAAATGCATATAAAGCCAGAGAAGACAGCAACAGACAGCGGTCCCAGCAAAGGAACTGAATAAACAGTGGACCACCTAGTTAGCTGATTGCACAGATTGATAACAAAACAGATGTTCCAATCGTGTATAGGAAGATCTGCAAAAAAATGCCATTTGCAAGGAAATACTAGTGGGACCACAACATAGACAAGATAATAGAAAAATGAAGAAGCTAAAGTGTTATGGACTTTAGAATTAAAATAGATAGGCACCTGATACATAATACGCCAGACATATAAAATGTTGATAAAAAAAAAAGTCTGGATAACGGACATTGCAGTACTGGAAACAGCAGAACAGAAGAACTGGAGAAAACCACAACATATAAAGACCTGCAACTAGAAATAGAACAACAGCAAAAGAAAGCAAAGATAAAACTAACAGTAGTAAGTATCCTGGGTGCAATCCTAAAACATCTGGAGCACCACTTGAACACCATTGGCATTAACAAAATTACTACCATCAATTACAAAAGGCAACTTTACTTGGAACAGATACTGTTAATACTATCAAGCAACACCACCAGCCTATCCTGGGTCTTTGGGAAGGACTCAATAAATGGATCACACTGCCAAACCCAGACTATCCACCTGGCTGACTGTCTGACAAACCATAATCATCTTATGAAAACAATATAATGTTAGGCTCTCTTCATTTTATGTTTATATTTCATTTCCTCGCTATTATCTAATGATAATCGAAATATATCAGCAGCCATATAAATGGGGCACATTCCACCGCCAGCAACAGAATGTACTATAATTAAATGGAGCACCAAAACACAAGCAACTGCCTGAATCTACTAAATTTCACAGTGGTTTCATTTTCCCTTTTACTTACTGGGAGTAACCAAAAGATAAAAAAAAAAACATCACTTAGTAAGTCAAACATATTTCATTCTGAATGTTTAACATTTCTTTTTATAATATTCATTTTTAAGTATTAATAATTAAAAGTTAGCCCTACCTCTTTTCCTCCCAAGTATAAATCTGTAGTATGTAACCAAAAAAACGTTTATTGTGTCTGACACTTACTTGAGAAAGTATATTACAGGTTGATTTATAGTCTCTGGAATTAAGCTAGGAGACTAACTTGCAGTAATGATTAATTTAAAAATGTTTGTGGAAATGAAATGTACATGATATGGCCTTGCAAGAAATAATTATTTAAGCACGGCTGATCAGAGAAATACTATTTGATCCCTTCCCTTCACTCAATATTTTTGGCCACAATATTTGAATATAAATAATAGCAAAATGAGGAAAAATAGCTTGAAATGAATCATACTTTTTTTTTCAACTAAAGAACTTTTGAAGATTGAAATACATGTTTAGATGTAGCTCTGAAATGGGCTTCTTAGACTAGATCTAAGACACTTGCTTTAACAAGGTAACCCATATAGTTTCAGGACAAAGAAACCTTATAAAGAGGCCTTTGCAAACATTGATATTTAATTTGCTTTGAGATTAAAAAACCGTAAATTTATCATGATGGTGTTAACAGCAAAGCAAACTTTGCCATTGAACGAATCGCATTGTATCCTGTTGTCAGATCTTTAAGAGTGGAATCTGCCAAACCATTATCGAAGACACCAGTTCGTCTGGCCGCTGCTGCTTGCATTTCTTATTCACCCTTCTGTGTCCTTGTCCTCCAGAGATGACTAAGATGGATATTGCTTTCCCCTCTCTGGATTTATGTCTTTTACTCTGGTCAGGGGAGACTTCTTTCAAAAGCTCATAGACAGCACTCTCTTCTGGCCGAGGTTCGGTTGTGTTGGATCCGTGAGACAATGTCAGTGACCCAGATGATGAAGACAAGTCACTTTTCTGAGTAATGGATCCGACTGAGCCCCCCAACCAAATGGCACTGTCATTGGGGTTGAGAGAAGAATTGGGTCTCTCAGGTCCTATAATCTTTTGGTCATCCTCTTTCAGGCCTGAATGAGGACAATTCAGCCTGGATTTTGACTTGCTTTTGTTCTGCTTGCTTGTCACAGAAGCTGTGACCAGGAACTTGATAGGGCCATTATGGGCATGATAAGATACCATACCTCTTCCTGCAGTCAAAAGAAAAAAGCACTCTGTCAGACACACCCATTTTCATACAGCTTAATTCTTTTCATCAACTGCTGGACCTATATAGCATTGAATAAAAAATGGATAACTTGTAATTTGCCTTTCATATGTGGTTAGGTCAACATTCACTTCAAACTTCAGTTATGAAACAGAATTTTCCATGGGGAAAAATTCTCAATAAGCAGAAAAACTAGTTCATGATAATAGCCGAAGCTCAAGCCTTCTACACTCATTTCTATCTGCAAAGCAAGCAGTATTAGAGCTGCAGAACAACCTTGCCATTGGAAAATAGTACCTAATTCTACAAGGATTTATTTCTATGACCTCACCCTACTACATAAATAGACCCATGACTCAAATCACATTCTGACTCTTTCTTCCTGATTCTTGCTCAGGATTTATGCATGCAAACAGATTTCATAAAGAACACAGAACAGATTTGGCAGGGATCTTGGAGGTCCTCTAGTCCAACTCCCTGCTCAAGCAGGAGAGTCTATTCCAAATATTAGCCTCTACCTAGGATCGAACATGTACATGTTCACTTGGCAATTAACATGTTTTAGTTCAGTATTATGAGTTAACAAGAAGATGCTCGCCAGCTCACACTTATCCTCCCCACCAGGAAGATGAAAATCAGAACTGTCATTGAACAAGTTTCTGGTTTTTCTCTTCGTACCTAAATAAGGAACTGTGTTATAAAATAAACACAAATCAGTTATAAGTGTGTTACGTTCAAATCTTCCATTGATTTTGTGGTTTGCTTAGCAATATCATTTTATTTTATAATTTTATTCCCCCTACAACAGAAGGACAGAGTCAGGAGTGTTTACATCTAGTGTTTTGCAAGAGTGTCTTCAGACAGATGTATGTCAGAACCTACATCATTATATACTGGCTCATCAGCTTAACATATTAGTGAGGCTCTCTTGAGACTGCCATACCTGCTACAAAAAGATCCAAGAGAAGATGTTCTTGATACCACATCATTTCTTTTTGGATGCTGTTCACACATCAACACATCACAGTTTAAGGATGTTATAATATAAGTCACATTTTGATATTTTGAACTGAATTATTAATTTTGTAACTATTTTTAATTGGGTATGTTTTAAATGGCTAAGATTTTTAAAATTGTAACCAGATTCTTTTTTCCACTTTAAAAACAACGAAAATGTAAATCTTATAAACATGGTTTATAATATTTAATTATAAAATCCACAACTTAGTGTTATCCAAGAGAACATACATCCTCTGGAAGTTACCATTTGTTTTTCAAAGAGGCAAAGCTGAAATTGGTATTCAGTTCATGCTTTGTTCTCTTGTTTTTATAGCAGCAGGAGTCAGCGAATCAGCTGACTGCTTTTATCTTGATTTTGCTTTTTTTACCATCCATTACCGAAGACCTTGTTTTCAATAAAACTTACTCTACATTTACAGCACATAATCATGTTAGTGCTGGCAACAGTGAAATAGTGTAGATCTTTTTATTAAACATATCAGATTAAAGCATGAAAAATTTGGGATCCCAACTGTGGAAACAATTATGATTCATAGTATTAATTGCTATGATATCTGAAATTTGTTCTACAATACATTTGTCAAAAAATCTGTTTACCTGTTAACCTATGAATTGATTGTTGAAAACAATTGATCAGTACAATGACATATTTAGCAAATACAAACTGGATTTTTGGAAGCAAGCTAAAACCACAGCAATACATTAGTTTTAAAAGGCATAAACAAACTTTTAAAGAATCCTCAGGACAGTGAGTATTCCTGCTTACTGAATACCCTCTATGTATCATGGGTAATAGATCAATGTGTTTTAATTTTATCCCAGATGTTTAAATACTCCTTGGCCTTTTTATAAAAGCACCTAGAACACGAGTGTCAAACTCTCGGTGCCATGTTACTGTCATGTGATGTATCGCAACGGTTTCACCCTTCGCGGAACTGGGGTGGCGTAACCTGTGTGTGACGCATCTGGACCGTGGCCCGCCAGTTTGACATCCCTGATCTAGAACATTAAATTAGTTTATATATGCAAACTTTAACTCTTACCTTCCTTTTTTAATTTTTTTGTTAAAAGACCAAACCACTGAAAATTCAACATACCTGTACAGCAAATATGGTCTGCTGATGGGAAGCTCTGCATTTTCTATAGTACAGTATGTATATGTATCTCCCATACTATAGAGAATTTTCCCTCCGGTGGAATAGCTTCAGGAGGGCAGAAGAGTGCCAATGCAGAGCTGACCATCAGTAGACCATGTTTGCTACACAGGTGTTGTGAACTTTCAGTCTTTAACAAAAATATCAACAAAGAAGGTAAGAGTTAAAGTTTGCAAATGTCATTTAAATAAAACAAAAAATAAGGAAACAAGATGCTGAGATTACAGCACAGGCTCTTTTGCCAACATTTTTGATATAAGCCTTCCTTTATCTGACCGTAGCACTTATGATGAATCAGTATAATTTTTTGTACTCCTAAGAGTTTTCTTTTTTACTTACACTGTGATTGTTATACTCACCAGTTACTTTGGGGATTCCTTGCAAACGAGGAACTGGGAGGGCTACTATAATCCCAACATTCGTTCCAACCAGTAACAGGCCATGGCATACTAAGAGGCTAGTCACCGAAACACGTTGCTGCCCTGCAAGATGTAGAGAATATTACACTCATTCCAAACCAGGTTTTTTTTTTTTGCTGTTTATGGTTGTACTTGTAAAGACATTATTTAATGAATTCATGTTCTCCATATCTAAAAATGTTACTGTGGTTTTATTAGTTTTCCAAGCTTATAATAAATCACTATAATACAAGAGTCACTTAGCCAAGCAATAACCTATACCATTTTTCCAATTTCTGATTCATGTCTATTTGCAAGACTCCAGCTTTTTTTATACAACAACAACAACAACAAACAGCGAATTCACTGAGAATTCTGAACATTGTTGGCTGGAGAAAACTAATTCATGACATGAAATACAACCAGACATTTCATTCTGTGCTTAAAGGAAATTGCTGATGGCCCTTAAGGACTGATGCTAAAATTAACTATCAAATATTCATAAAAAGGAAAGTCATGTGTTTGGGAAGTGGAATTCAAGAGCATTCTATCAAAACTGGGCAGAGGGGCAACCTTGAATGAAACATGAATGATGCCAGAATAAATAGCACCAAAAGATCACAGCTCCAGAAAATACATGAAAAGACCCAGCCCTATTTTTATTCATGGAAAAATGCCTTATGCAGAAAATAACAATAAAACAACTACCTATAGTTTTATAAGCAAGAAAATATAAACTAAGGAGTCATGTAAATATAAATTCAAGACCCCCAATACTGTACTTTGAAATCAGTGTGTTCCCAACTTATGTATAAATCTGGTGTCGTATAACTTCCACAGAAATAAAGAACAATTATCAAACATGGCCTATGGAAAAGTCTTCATAATGGTCAGTTCTGCAGCTGTTTCTCCCCTGCTTTTTCTGATATTTGAAGTGGAGGGCATGAAGATCTGCATACATGTAATCCTGAAATGGCTAAGACACAGCTAGAATGATAATGCTGCTGATAGACTGAGGAAGTTCTATGATTCTAAACAGCTTGAATCTGAGGGAGGGGAAGTCTTTTCTTTCCTATCTTTAGTTTGAAAAACAGCTCAAAATGAATACTCCTATTTGGTAGATAAGTAGGAAGGCAGATAGGTAGACAGATAGGCGGACATGGCTGCCAATCAACGTAAGACTCTAGATAGCTAACAATAAATATGTTTTAAATTTAAATTAAATTTAAACTAAATTAAATTTTAAATTAAAAATAAACCTGTACAGAGCAGATCCCACCCAAGTGATATAACAAAACAGATTTACCCAATTCCTTGGCCCAATCTTCAGGGAAACAGCCAGGCCTTAGGAAAAACCAATGAAGTCAGAGCCACCAAAATCTCAGGAGAAAAATGTTGTTCATGCACTAGCAGAGAAGAGGCCCACCTCCTAGATCCTATGAGATGCCACTCTTATTGAGGGGACCTGGAGAATTTCTACCTTGTCCAAACGTGTGAGATCAGCAGAAGTAACGGGAGACAGCAGAGACCTACAACTAACTGGGCCCTATACCCTATACATGATAGCTGGCACCATAAAACATATCTGGAAATCCAATCAGAGCCAGTGCAATTCACAAAGCAGAGGTGACCTGAGGCAAACCCATAAATATCTATCTGGCTGCCTCCTGGACTAACTGCAATTTCTAATGGTCTTAAAGGGCTGCCCCATGTAGAGCACATTGCTAAAGTCCAGATATGAGGTGACCAAAGGCCGAGTGACCAAAAGCAGGACTTTTTGGTTTAGTAAAATGATTTCCTCAAGATCAACAGCCTCAATCTCCTTCCAGATAATTAAACATGATCCTACATCGTATCGTATGTCCCCATACTCAAATCTCATTCCAAACTTACACCCAAAATTTGCTACAAGTCATACGGTGTGAATCATACTCTAGTTCTTAATTTCAATGTCTGGATGATTTAATTATTTTTGTTTAATTTCAGAAAACATGTATAAAAAGCAAGAAAAACAGAAGTCGAAAAGGAAGAATCAGACAAAAAAGAAGCAAGCTGAGATGATTTAGACAAACAGAATGAGAATCTCTTTCTTGTTAAATCTGCAAATATTGGGGATTTTACACACCAGTTCAGTGTAAAATATAAACATGTCCACTATTTGTTTCTGTTTTTCACATTCACAGAACAATGAGGTTGGGGGGAGACATTTTAACTGTCTCTTCCCGTACAAGATATACACATATATTATGTTCATTCTAAATGCATTGCCTAATACTAGGCAATTTTAGGCACAATACTATTCCTAAAATGCATACTATTATAAAAATACTATGTGTTTTACAGAGCATTTTTACTTCAAAATGACTGAAAATACCTGTATATTCTGTTGTGTAATTCTAATATGCAGTAGTTTGATGACATTAACATCAAGGGAAGAAAGCTCAAGGCCTCTCCTGACCCCAGGATTTACAAAAATGTCTAACTGGGGGCTCATGCTCATTAAACAACAGTGTTTCCACATGTGAAAACTGCTAACAATTATCCTGCATGCTCACATTTTGAACGCAGAAGACCAACTTTGGAACAAACAATTCAAAGTGCAGTCAAACGGAAATCCCCTGCTTTTAGAGTGATGGAACAGTTGGGAAGCACCTGTTTGAGAACATGAACTTCTGAAACACATAATATAAAATGGCAAATGCATTAAGTTTATTTGTGCGCACCGTTCCATATTAAGTACAGAACGGTGGAATCACTGCAGTGTTGTGCTTTTCCAATTGTTTTAGTTTTCAGGAATGGCTGCAAATTGGTTCAGTTTATCAATACTTCCAGTGAATATTTTGTTGGAATTAAATAATCCTACTTTGATCTTAAATAGATACAATTTGGAATAAAACATTTAAGGTTTTAAATTGGGTTAAATTTAAATAGTACAACAACTTTGTTTAGTATATATATACTTCCTGTAATGCAATGTATCTTCATAGGGCAAACAGTGTATAGGTAGCCCTCGACTTATGACCACAATTGAGCCCCAAATGTAGGCTGCTAAATGAGACATTTATTGAGTTTTGCCCCATTTTATGACTTTTCTTGCCACAGTTGGTAAGAGAATCATTGCGGTAAAGTGAATCTGGCTTCCCCATTGACTTTGCTTGTCAGAAGGTTGCAAATATTGTTCATATGATCTTGGGACACTGAAATCACCATAAATATGAACCAGTTGCTAAGCATTTGAATTTTGATCACATGCATATATCGGTGAAACAAATCTAGGTTTACTACAGAGTCACCTCTTTTTCATAGAACTGGACATAGGATGTTTAGAAAACTGAAGAGCTCCCATTGTTCTAGTTATTTATTGGGCTTTAAGGTTTTTTTTCCCCCCAGTGGCTATAAATATTTACAAGCTGAACAATCTGGACCACTTGCTAGAATGTTTCCAGGTTATACTTTAAAAAACTTAAAATATCCAGTCTACTTCTGGATTCAATTTAAGGTGGTGGTTTTGTCCTTTAAAGACTTTCTTGGCATGGGACTGGGTTACAGCTAGCCCTTGATGTACAACCAGTCACTTAATGACCTTTCAAAGTTTTGACAAACCCCCCTCCCCCCCAAAAAAGTTTACACTCCCATTATGCAATGTAGGCAACTCTACTCCAAAGAAATTTATCTAAACATATAGATTATCAAGATAAAAGCATTCTTGCATAAGAATCTGCATATCATGAGATTATAGCCACATATTTTGGATGTCTGAAGTCATTATTTGTGGAACATGTAAGTGTATGAATATTATACTTTCTGTGTTGACAAACTCTTGAATTACCATCTCAAAGCAATTAAAATATCAAACAAATCACTTTACTGTTTGGAAAATTAAAAAGTTAGAACACCACCACTGGCTCACACTCCAGATATATAAGCACAGAGAGCTCATGGCATTTAAAAGATGCTACCATTGGCATCTGCAGTGAAATTTTCCCGATGAGAAAGCATTTCAGATTTCCTCAGTAAGCTGACATATAATTATTTACAAGATGAGAAAGTTGTGGGTGTGATATACAAACTGAATGTGTGTTTTAGATGAATGCACAATATGTTCCCTTCTTTCATGATTTCCATAAAAAGTAACAGATAAGATCAGGGGTGGGATTCAATTTTTTTAACAACCAATTCTGTGGGAATGGCTTAGTTGGTGGGCATGGCTTGGTCATGTGACAGGGTGGACATGGCTTGGTGGTCATGTTATTGGCTGGGTGTGGCCAACTCAATGTCACTCACATTGAGGCACCATCTCCTCACCTGGGCCTCTCATGATTGTGGGGATGTTGCAACAGTTGGAAATGTGAAAAATGGTCATAAGTCACTTGTTTCAGTGCCATTGTAACTTTGAATGGTCCACTCCACACAAGCAAAGTACCAGCAAAGGAGGGGAAAAAAACTACAGAGAAGTTCCTGAGACAGGAAGTCTAGTCCCGCCAAGAATGTAATAAGGGTTTACGGAGGGGAAGTTTCTGTAAGCAACACCAGAATGTTTCCTTCCTGCCTTCTTTACAGGATTAGGCCAGTAATTTCTTCTCACAACTGGTTCTCTGAACTGCTTAGAATGTTAACAACCGGTTCTAGCAAATAGGTGCAAACTGATAGAATCCCACCCCTGGATAAGACTGATTGATTTCATTTCAGGAGCAAGAATAATCTGAAAGCATATTTTATTTAAAGGTGCTCAAAATTGCATGTTATCATTTAAGGGTGACTTTTGTCAGCATATCTTGAGATGATGTTAGGCAGGTATTTTATTCTATCCTGCTGGGCCCGGGTAAATTAATGAATCTGGGTTATATTTATGTGTTCCTATTTTTTAAAATATAAGAGGATAACTAGTAGTAAGGGGGATGGATTTACTTAGAGTGGCAATAAAGGAAGTCCTGAAAGACCAGTCAGAGGCAGATTGTCGTAGATAAAATCTGTTTAGTCAGTAAAGGTCAGCAATGACTTAATGGCATATAACCAATCATAATAACCAGTTGCAGCACTGATCATGTGATTGCTGTTTATGACCTTCCCTACTGCCTTCCCCAGAAAATCAGTAAGGTAGCTAGTCTTGGAAGCTCACAAGTCAGTGAGTGAAGTTTTCCCTACCCATACATCCTTCCTCAGCTTTTCTGTGTTCATGCCATGCTGGCCACTCATGCACCCTCATGCATCCTCCTGAAATCTTGCTGCACCTCTCTCACACACCCATACTCTCTTGACTCTCACTGAGCCTCTCTTGCATCCTGTCAAGCTTTGCTGCATTTCCCTTGCACCCCTGCACATCCTCCCAAACCTTGCCATGCCTCCCCTGCACCCCGTGAACTCTCACACACCCTCCTTAAGCCTCATATCTCCATTACATCCTTGCTGTCCCTTGTCACATCTCTCTCGCATTTCTTAATGCTCTCCCTGAGCCTTGTTCTGCATCTCTTGCATCCTTGTGCATCCTCTCACACATTCCCCAAATCCTCCCACCCTTGCCACATTTCCCTCCTACTTCCATATACTCCCCCACCTGGCAGTAGCCAGGCACCTATCTGCCATCCTGTTTGCATGCTCCCAGAGACTTCCTGCCAGCTTCCCCACTGACTTGTTTATGGGAAATTGGAGGGAAGTCACTTTGTCTTATAATTATATGGTTTGGTTAACAATGGCAAGCAGGACTATAGGGATTGCCATTGCTGCATTCACACTTTATAAGCTACTGCATAAATTCTAGTCCCAATCACCATCGTAAGTCAAGGACTACCTTAGTTTGTGAGAATTATAGAATTAAGAAATTCTAGAATTTCTTAATTCTAGAATTATAGAATTAAGAAATTTTTAATTCTAAAATTAAGATTTAACTAGAGATTGCCACTCTAGTTCCAGATACTCTGGAAGTGAAAAAGAACTTACTGTGGCTTTGGGAGCCAACTATAGTGATGAGGAATTCATGAAATCTAAACCTTCATGCCTGCCTGATCATATATAAAAAGGGACTACAGAAAGGTGTCTTCAGACATAACATTTAAATACTAAGCAGTCATTTACAATAGCTTTTATGTGTTCTTCTAGCCCAGTGATTTTTAAATAATGGTCCAGGGAATGCATCTTCATCTAGCAATGACCACCTAGCAACACCTTGCCTTCTGCATGTTCAGTATAGTTACAGAATGTAGACTTGCTTTTTAATTTTGGAAACAGACACTTATGTGTATAAGTGTGCTACATTCTACTCTTTATGAAGGAAACATTTTCATACCAGAATAGTTTGAATCTGAAGAAATGGCAAGTAAAATATGCAGCAATATAGCCACGAGTGCTAATGTACTAAAAAGCACACTCCTTTTATTGTAGTCTTACTTTCTGTTTTTCAGAAGTCTATTATCTACAGATCAATGCATTTACTGTTTTGTTTTCAACTTTTTTCAGCTTTTATTATGATAACAAGAACCTTTAAACAAATTCTCCTTTTTCTTGTTCCACATCAAATCAATTTTAGCTACAGTGTAATCTTTGCTACTCTGTACAAAAAAACTCTATTGTAACTGTTACATGAATTGTGGGTGGGGGGACATTTCAGATAAAGTAGAAGCAGCTGAAGCGTAATTGTAATGGTGTATGCATGTTTATCTCAAACTCTTCAGCAGGAAACATAGTTTACATTTCTCTTCTTGTCTTTCCATGGTAGTAATAGCTAAGATTAGATATTTTCCAAATGGCCATTTTAAAAAAACCACACACACAGGAATACCTATTTGTAAACCACACACAGGCACAGTTTACCTCTAGCACAGTGACAACAGACTGAAAAAAATACTTCCCTGAGAATACAGAAACAAGTGGCTAATTTGTGTGTTTACTTGGTAGCCCCAAAGTTAGGGCCTTCTAAAAGTACTGGAAGAGGAAGGAGAGGAGAAAATACACAATTAATAAAATTACCATTAGAATTTCAAAGAACTGACAATAGATAGGTTGTCTAAAAGAGAGCAGTTAACTTGCCCTGTGGTCACAAGTGTTCCTCAGTCTGATTTTTAGAGTTGCAGGGCGGGGAGGACTTTGTAAACATGCAGATTGACTTTGGAGACTGTTTGGAGAAACCCCTGCAGTTTCCTTGGAAAGATTTTCAAAAATGATCTCCCCTTGCCTTTTTCTGAGTGCTGAGAAAGAATGACTGAACTAAGATCACCCAACCTGCCTCCTGTCTAAATAGCAATACTAACTAGACTTACATATGGTTTTACAGTGCTTTACAGCCCTCACTAAATTGGGATTAGAATTTAAAAATCTCTCAGTTTCTAGCCTGATGCCTGAACCATTAAGCCAAACTGGCTCCCTCTGATTTTCTGTCTTACTATATTCTTTGTCCAACAGTGTTTTTAGAATTATGTTAACAACTTGTCTTCAAGAAATCAGGTTCTTAAGGTTTCCGTTCAGACCAGAGTTATGAGTAAAAGACAAGTCACTTTTGTGAATGATAGCAAAACTAGATTATTAGGTGACTTCCATGGGTTGGATATAAAGTGCCAATGACAGGGCAGCAGGTTGTACAATCTCAGGTTTAAACCTTCAGATTTAACTTCACGCACACAAAGCAAGAGTGTTTAAAGAAACAATCTGGTAATAAATAAATAATGGTACCTGATAACATATTGTGAGCAAGAGTGGCCACATTAACATCCTGGAGGTGTTTAAGGGTTTCAGTGTGGAAAAGACGGAGAGTAGATCCCGATGTGAAGGCAATCCAGATCCCCACTCCTGCAACAGCCATGTGAGAGATCACCATCCCTTCCTCTTGATGAGCTTCAAAATGGCACTGGATAATAGAGAGAGGCCATTAAAAAGCATTCAGTAGGAACAGTAATAACAATAACCCGTATTTATTTGTTTTCACACAATAACTGTGGACCTGTTGTGAAGGGCACCATGAAAAAAACCTTATCTTGCCTTCTCACAAGGCTGAATTGAAAAAGAGAGGTGGCCACAAGTGCTTATTGTGCAGTATTTAATACAAAAGAACAATGATGCAGACATTTAGATATTCCTTAGAGCTACAACCTCTCTGCAAAAGACAATAATATATAATAGTAGTCCCCTGCTGAAGAAAGGAAGTGATCACAATTTTCACTAATGGCCTACAGCAGGGGTCCCCAACCACCAGGCCCCGGACTGGTACCAGTCCGTGGATCATATTGTACTGGGCCACAAAGAATGAATAATCGTGATTAAAATATATGTAAAAATATGTTTTTAGTAAAAAAAATAGTAAAGAAGCCCTTTACTATTGGGGAAGAGTTGATTTTGCCGGTCCTTGAAAAAGTGTTTCTGCGTGAAACTGGTCCCTGGTACAAAAAAGTTGGGGACCACTGGCCTACAGAACATAACATTATAATTGAGACCCATTTAACACAATTGGAAGGGACCTTGCAGTCTTCTAACCTAACTCCATGCTCAAGCAGGACACTCCATTGTAGAGCTGTAATTGCAGGAATGTTCCAATCTTGGATGGCAGACCTTTCCAGACAAATGGTTGTTCAATCTCTTCTTAAAACCCTCCAGTGATGAAGCCTACACAATTTGGAAGAAAGCCATTTCACCGATTAATTGTTCTAAATGTCAGGAAATTTCTCCTTCGTTCTAGGTTGGCTCTTTCCTTGATTAGTTTCCATCCATTGCTTCTTGTCCCGTCTTCAGGTGCTTTGGAGAATAGATTGACCTCCCTTCTTCTTTGTGGTAGCCCCTTAGATATTGGAACACTACTATAATATCACTCCTAATTCTTCTTTTCATTAGACTAGACATATTAATTTACCATAAGTATATATGTCAACATTGTACCTATGGGTCAAAGCATTGCATCTGCCATTTTTAAAATGATGATCCCCTGCCATGGAGACCATGGATCTCAGTATCCCTTTCCCAAAAAATATCCCAGCCTTCTGGAACACGAAGATAAGAGGGCAGAAATTGGCAAATGTTGCTTTCCCATTATCTTCTCTTGGCATACAGTGAGCTTTCCTCACTGATTCGACTCACAATCTCTTTCCTAGAAATTTTTATACTTGAACATCATGTCAGAGCAGGACATGGTTCCCTATAGATCTCATAAACAATAACCAATGGCCATCATAATAAGCATCAATGGAAGGTATAATTAAAACATTTGGTGGGTAGCAAGTGGCTAAAAACATGAGGAGAAAGAGGCAAGAGTAGTTAGTAATTGTATACTATCCATGAAGGAATGTGGATGGCATGCAAAATCAATTTAAGCTTAATTCCTTCACCATGGTAAAATAAAATAGATTAGGCAGAATAAAATTAGGGCAGAATGAAAGTAATTGGCAAAGAGACAAAATGTAGTAAATTAAATGGCTGACTTTTCTCAATAAATTTAGAATATGGTATTTTTTCAATTACTGTTGTACTCTGAGTGATTTAACTGCATATGCATTATTAATAATGGATCATGTCATGTTTTTAAGATCATAACAAAAAATAGTGGTAAACAATAATTAAAATATAAAATGCATCCGAAAATGATACTTGTGGGACATTCATAACTCACAACTGAACTGCAGTCCAGATTTTCCTGTTCCATATTTCCAGCAGATTCAGATTGTGAAATGGCAAACAGAATATAAATTGGCATCCAAATCTTACAAAAATATTTTATATTTTTTTTCAGAGTCTTTACTATGAAGGTATGGATTTCAAGCAATTAAAAGATGGTAAACAGTTTTAATTATCAGTTGGGATAGCTATCCAGCTCCCAAAACTTTTCTGCCCTGAAGTCCTTCTGAGACAACTATCTGCCTCTAAAAAGTTGTAAAAATTCAAAACATCTTTAAGTATCTCCACTTGCAGTGATGGTAGCAATACTGAATAGAAGTCAAACATAAATACTATTATTTTAACAGGTAGAAATCTGGATTTTTCCAACTTTTTACAAAAACATAACCAATAAAATCCTTGAGTAACCCCAGAACAAATCTCATAATTTATTCATGTGGCTTAGGCTTTTCTCAAAAGATAGTGAAATTATTATTAAAGGGCATAATAAAATAGTCCAGTGAATGATAAAATACATGCCATAAAGCTTCCAGTGATTTTCTGAGAAAAAAATAAAAACAAAACCATTGTGATTCCTCTGCTTCAAATCTATGGAAACAGATGGTACCACCCAAGTAACAAGTTGGGAGACAGCCAAGAAAAGCTACATTAATCTTATCAAATCATTAACATTATTAAACCATCGTAAAAACCTAAATGATAAAAGATAATTAATTAACCTGTTTCTTTGCTGAAGTCCTATGTTAAAACTATTTAAGGTAAGTAAAAATAAGGTGCATAGGGGAAAAAGGTTGCTGCTAAGGAACCTTAAA
Organism: Laticauda laticaudata; assembly: GCA_004320025.1. Taxonomy (NCBI): domain Eukaryota; kingdom Metazoa; phylum Chordata; class Lepidosauria; order Squamata; family Elapidae; genus Laticauda; species Laticauda laticaudata. Next base: position 51,385 of record BHFT01041541.1, read on the forward strand.
AGTGAGTTATTTCTTGGATGAGTGGTTGCTGTGAGACATATCATGTGGTAGTGCACAACATTACTGTGTTCTTCGTGACTGCAATATGACAGGTTAGAGAACATTAAGACATTTCAGAGAGTTTCTTGAGGCCCTCAAAATATGTTTATTCTAAACTAAAAAAGGATTAAAGAACTAGATAAAAGAACTGACTTAACAAATGCAATGATTCACTTAACAATGGTGGCAAGAAAAGTACTAAAATGGGGCAAACTCACTTAACAAATGTTTCATTTAACAAGATACATTTGTGTGTGTGTGTGTGTGTGTGTGTGTGTGTGTGTGTATCAGCAACTAAGGAAATTGACTCTTAGGTCATCATGTTTACCTAGAAGTTAACTCTGTTCATCGACCACCTTCATTTTGGCCTTACATCCATTTAGTCACTTTCCTTTTCCTTTGCTCATAAGCACAGCCTTTTAAGGTCAGCCCTTTTGTCACTTTCTGTTGTTGCTGGCATGGCCTGTCAGCTATTAGCTGCACAACTAGTGCCCTAACTTGTTCCCTGCCTTCTTTTTGCAATTGTGACATTATTTTCACAACAAATAATATATGTGGAAATGATGAAATTCTAACAAGGAAGAGAAGTGTCAGCAATAGTCAAAAAGTGGTTGCAAGCCAAACATGACAGGAAATAAGAGCCACTTTACAATAAAAAATTTGGAAAGAAAAACAAGAGTTCCTATGTGTGTAAATAACACCAATAGCAATAATGTTTAGTTTAAAATGCTTGTGATTTACATGTCTGCTTTAAACATGAGGGAGCTTATAACTTTAAATTTAAGACAACTATCTTCAACTTTGTATCATAAAACAAAAACATTCTCATAATAAGAAGTTACATAAACAGAGATACAGAAAAGTCATCTAAACTTGCCTACAGATTCATACAATACACAAACAATATATCTATTAGGAAAAACATTTAGAAGAAAACAGAAATAAAAATACAGCACAGCAATACCATTCTACCATCAGAATCTCCTTACGTGCCCAAAGGTATGTTTTTTTGCAAAACAGCATAGCAAAAGTACAGATGGAAAAAATGTTCATATTTCTCCATTATCTTGCCACAATTAGGTCACTTTCTAATAGTCCAATTCAAAAACTGGACTATTTTTTTTCTCTGTTTAGGAAGCAACCAACAGTATAATATTCTTCTTAACCAGAGGGTCTGGAGTTATTTTTATCATCAGCTCTACAATGTTTATTGTTGGGTTGATCTTACAATTGTATGCCATCCACACCAATGCACTTGTATTTTTATGAAGAACACTAATACAGTATGTTGGCATTACTTCTTCCATAAGTGAGATTATTAGCCTAACACTTTCAATTTTTGAGATTTCTAAGAGGATAGTTTCTCATCTAATGTCTGCAAATGGAAGACTTGTTGAAAAGATCATGAATCAGTTACTCCAATTTTTCCTTGTTGCTGCAATTCCTACTGTCACTTTTCATGCTCTGCTGAAAGATGGGTAAATTATTCACCCTAGTAGTAAGATCAACATTATGTGCATCACTCTTCAGCCAAAAGATTCTTTCGCCTGGTTCTTAGTCATTCCTGAATACATAAACATTGGAATGAATGACCTCAGGCAACAGCACATACATCTACGCAATGCTCTAAAAAAGGAATCTGTGACTTCTCTTAACCCAGAGCATGGGAATCTACTATCATCTAACATAGCTCTTTCTAACACAGCTCTCTCATACTGTGCCTTATACTTATGTCCTGCAAAAGTTAGCTCATTAATTCAATTGAAACTGGCAGATATTACATCACAACATTGAAGAAGCCTAGAACATATTTTTTTTAAATAAGAAGCATTCTGCACAATAAATGATTCTATGTTAACTCTCTTTCTCACAAATTAGTATATGACTATGAAGCCTTTTCATTCATCCTCCAATTTTATCTTTTTTGTACCATGCAACTGTTGTCATTCTTTATCAGAGACAGAACATGTAGAACCACCCTCTTTCTCATGCAAGGAAAACATCATTTTGAGGGTGAGGGTCTCTTTCTCCTCTTGCACACACCCTCCATGCACATAAACAGCAATAGTCCTCCAGTCTTTTACACAGATCATGATAAACCGTTGTAGTTGTTGCCATGCTCCCAAGACATTTCCCTGCGAAACGAAGCAGCCCTAGCATTAAGCTAGCTTGGTTCATAATTCCATGCCAAAGTCTTCCCCTTCCTTCAGACCAAAGAGCCTGATATTTCTCTTTTCCTCAAGCACTATGGCAACCTTAAGAGTGCCAGCACACATTTTCATGGCTACAGCCAATTCTTTCATCCCAGTGGTGCCTGAAAGAACAAACCATTTTTTTTTTTGATACAAGACATTGCACAGTTTGCATCTTTCGCTTCCCCCTTATTTATACGCAGCACAAAATCCTTTGTGATTCTCAGCCTGAACAGCTCTGCCAAGGACTGCAGAATGCTTTCTCAAGCATAGCACATTCCGTATAATAGGCCTCATTGTTCACAGAAAGTGAAGGGATTTTACTATGTTTAAGAAATGGCCATGTTTATACATGCTATTAAGGAAAAATGGGGATATTTTCATTTATTTGGCATATTTCAGACTTTGTTTTTGGAAAATTTAAATTACAAATTATAATCTTCCATTGTAATAATTATATGTAATTATTGAACGGGGGATCTATAATTATTAAGAGTGCTAGCAAGCCCATATAAAGGCTACAACATGAATGACAGGCAGGAAAGCAGATACTGCAACAAGTGTCTTGAATCAAGGGCTGTTGTAAACACTCATTTTGAACAACATAACTCTGGAAAGAAACATTATAATGAATTGTAAAGATAACAACAACAACAATGTGGTTATGGATCAAACATGTAACTGTGATACCCATTGTCATCGGGACACTTGGTACCATGTTTAAGAATTTTATAAAATACATCAAGAAATTGCAGCTTCCTGAAATAACACAAGCAGAACTGCAAAAAACTGTACTACTCAGAACATCATACATCTTAAGAAGAGATTTGGTTGATACTTAAAGCCCATGTCACACTGCACCAACGGATGCAAAGAGGATGTAAAATGGAAACGCTTGCCATCCGTTGGAAAACGCGATGCATCCGTTGTTTACTCACTGCGTCTGTGATTCATACTCTCTATCCGTCCAGCATCCGTCTACTGTGATTTCACCCGCTCAAAAAGTTTTGAGCTGCACAAAACTTTTTGAGCGGATGAAGTATCCAAAGCGTCCGTTATACATCCGCTACGCATACGGGGAACATCCGTTATACGTCCGTCATCATCCGTTACGCNTGGAGCTGAGGAACAAAGACACTTGTGCATTCCAGAACTTCATGAGGATGCCGCCAGCCATGTTTGACAAAATTGTGGAGCGTCTGAGACCAAGGTTGATAAAGGTGAACACCAACTTCCGTCCCAGCCTGGACCCTGGGCTGAAGGTGGCATTGACTCTGCGCCACCTGGCCTCTGGAACCACATACAGAAACATACAATACGCCTGGAGGGTGCCACACAACGCCATCAGCATTGTGGTCAGTGTTGCAGAACAGGCTTCTGGATCGTCAACAAGGGAATGGGACATGGAGGCAAGGATGTAACCTGATAGACATTGTGCATGTAAAAGGCCCCAACAGAGCTTCATGTGAAGGGAAGAAGCAGCGCAACCTGGATTGTTGGGGGGGGTCTCTGTCACAGGGCGCTCTGTGGACACCTGCTGTCTCCTAGCCAGAAGAGGACTGGCTGTCTGTGGGCTGCCTGAGAGTGTGGTTAGACAGAGGGGCTGCTTCTCAGTGGCGGACCTCATCCTCCAGGAAGCTGCACTTTGCCATGATGTAGCTCTCCCAGTCGATGAGCTTGACCGTGGCCCTTCCTCCACATGTACTCGTTCTCCCTAAGCCACTCCAGCACCTCCTCCTCATGCTCCTGTGCGATGGAGTACTGCTTCCTCTCTCCCTTCTCCTTGCCTTGCCTCTTCCTCCTTCTGGCAGGGCCTTCATCATCAGGGCTTTCAGGATTTTGGGGCTGGTCCACCACAGCAGCAGCAGGAGAAGNTTGCCTTGCCTCTTCCTCCTTCTGGCAGGCCCTTCAGCATCAGGGCTTTCAGGGCTTTGGGGATGGTCCACCACAACAGGAGCAGGAGAAGCAGCAGGAGAAGCAGCACCAGCACCAGCAGCAGGAGAAGCACCACCACCAGCAGCAGCAGGAGCAGCACCAGCAGCAGAAGCAGCAGCAGCAGTAGCAGCAGAGTCAGCACCAGGGGGTGGGATAATGGATCTATCCCTCTTGCAAGGGCTGGCAGAAGATGGCACAGGCTTCCTCTTCTTCCCCATGGTCTCTGATGGAGATGTCTGTGGCAGCAGGTCTTTCCTCTGAATGGTGACCTGGTTGTGAGCTGCCTCCTTTTATATCTGTGGGGCTGACGCAATGCATCCTCCCCGCATGTGCAGTGATCTTCTAGGCATCCGCTACGCATCTGCTCTGCATCCGCTACATATCTGCATCTTCTGCTACGCATCTGCTATGCATCCGCTATGCATCCGCTCTGCATCCGCTTCATCCGCTTCATCCGCTACGCATCTGCTCTTTCTGCTACGCGTCCACTTTGCTATGCTCCCCCGGAAGCCCTTCGGACATGCCATCCGCTTCCATCCGCTTTCATCCGCTAGGCTTTTGTTGAGCATCCGTTTTACATCCGCGATACGTCCTCCCCCCATCCGTTCTTTTCTGTTCTCTTTATGCTAATTTGGGGCACTTTTGAGAGCGTATAACAACGGATGGAAAATTTTCTCGTCCGCTGTGTCCTTTTTACATACGTTTTGTATCTGTCGGGCGATGTGACCTGGCCTTAAGCAAGATGATAATGCAGTGGGAACTGGTTTAGTTTTACCTCAAACTTAAGATGTGTGGACTTCAACTCTCAAATTATTCATTACCTCTGAATGCAATCCAGAGGAAAAATTTTCTACTCTCAACCATCATGTGCTTATTGAGTGAGAACTCTGGTTTGATTTGTTCAATATCTTAAAATTGGTTCAATGAATGGGTACTATACTGTCAATATAGAGGATTATATTCTATAAACAGGGACAAATAGATTACCAATTTAGCCAGTATCTTGTTTTGTACTCTTCCTGTATGAATGCAAAAAGTTGCTACATTATAGGTAGCACTAGCCTGCTCATTTATAAGCAAACTGATCAGGAAGAATAATCTAAATCAGACTGCAAGGAATATCATATGCTTACTCTTTCACTTGTTGTTTATCTCTTTGAGGGGTCCTTGTTGCTCTCTGAGCTTGCTTGTTTTCTTGCAGATGTTTCATTACCCTAACTACATAACATCATCAGTGCTGGTCCTATGAAATGCCTACAAGAAAACAAACAAGTTTAAGAGCACCAAAGATCTCTCATTTCAACTCTGAGCTATCATAATATAAAGTCTTGCAATAATAAACAGATAAATCAGTAAAGGAGAATATGATTTATTTGTTCATTATTACAAAACTTTTTATCCTGATTCACCTGGCAGCAAGTACTTTACCTAAAAAACATAAACTTACAAAAATACACAATATCTTCAAAATACTCTTATGTGTAATTCACATTTCCCTAACAAATACCGGTACTCTCTATATTACTGTTCTTCTGAAGAATAGCATGGTGGTGGCTAGTCAGATTTCAGAAAGAATTATGTGAACGTAGTACTGTTTATTTGGAAACCAAAGAATAATTCCAGATTTCATCATGATTATGTTGAGAAGTGGCTTTGTGATGTTATGATATCTTTTATGATGTTGTATGTGAAATGAAAACTTATTCATTAATACAGAGGTTTTAACCTCCTAACAGAGGTTTTTTTAGGATTAATGGTCAGAAGAAGCCAAATTCTGCATGCACAAAAGTAAAACTTATTTTGATGTTTTAAAATTTTCAAAAGGCTTTTTTAAAATTTTGGACAAGAAAAAGAAACAAAAAGTAAGGGAAAAAATGATAAAGAGAAAAAATATCCAATAGAAAGAATGAAACAGGGCAAACACTCAGTGAATTTAATTCCTCTTGACTAAACCCATACAGTCCCTAATACATCCATTGACTTTATTAGATCATGCCAATTTTGTATTACACAATTAAACAATATGAACAGTCTCTCAGTCCCTTGACACTTTATACAAACTACTGTTAATTCCATCCAGCATGTATTATCTAAACAAAAATTAAATAATATATTTTATAAACAAATCATGTTGTTGTTCCTCATTTCCTTTCTGCAAGTTGGTCTTGTAAGGGTGTGTATGATCTTAGCAGCATATTGTACAAAGATGAAAGCAAATTAAATGAGATGAGTTACATATACTATTAAGCGGGGAGACAGAACATTACCTTATGTTGTTCCCACTGTTGGATATTTTTGTTGATTTAAGTGACAAAACAATTATTTGGATAATCTGACACTTGGCCTTTGAAACACACAGCTAAACATTAAGAAAACAATTGCTTTCTACACATGTACTTTAATCTCAACTCTGGAAGGAGGTGTGTTTTAAAAGATTGCATAGAAACAGCCTCTTCTTGAGTATTTATTATATACAAACATACACACACACACACACACACACACACACGTGTGTGTGTGTGTGTAATCTATTATATTACAGCCCTCTCTAAGCGGTTTATAGAGTCAGCATATTGCCCTCAAAAATTCGGGTCCTCATTGTTCCCACCTTGGAAGGATGGAAGGCAGAGTCAACCTTGAGCCTGGTGAGATGAACTGCCAAATTGCAGGCAGCTGGCAGGCAGCAGAAGTAGCCTGCAGTACTGCACTCGAACCACTGTGCCACTGGGGCTCATGTATAATCTTAGAATAGGAATTGGTCTTGTAACTTTCATTATTATATTCATCCAAACCATTGAATGAAAACTCAATCTTACTAAAACATTATAAGGTACTGTATGATATAAATTATTCTATTATATAAATATTATAAATTATACAAATAAGACCCATCTCATATCAAACAATGCTCTCTACTTTTAAAGATAGTGTGAAGCTATTTCCAAGGAAAATGTAAAGCACTTCAGTCTTAAATGCTCGATCATTTTGTTTATAGCAATGATAGCCTGTTGGATTAAAAGAACAAAGGGCAGGAAGGAGTGAAGCAGAATGCTAAGAGAGAATCAGCTGTTTAAATCTGTTCTTATTAAATTAGGTTTTTAATAGTATATCAAAAACTCACATTTGTAAATGTACCTGCTATAAACGTGGGTGGAGCTACTATTATTTCTGCAAAATAATAGGGAAAGAAGAAAAGTAGCTGAATTTGTACTTTACAAAATCATCTGAGGGGAAAAAAATAAGAGAGAGTCAGAGGAGTACATCCATTTTGGTGAGTGATGAGCTGATGAGAATGGAAAGAAAGCTCCAAACAGATGTGTTCATTCTCTGACTTCTGAGTAATCATTTCAATGGTTTTTTAGATACACCTCTTCAAAAGTAGCCAGATCACGTTCCCTCCCATTGTTCTTGCACTGCTTTGAAAGAGACTGCCTCAGAAAATATTATGCATCACAAATTGGACTACTAAGTTTCGTTGATGGAATGAATGGAATGTGAAGACTTAAAAACTTATAAAAATGTTTATAAGGTAAAAAGCAATGCAGGGTTGCTGACAATCTCATGCCTGCTATATGTTTCCATCACAAAAAAGAGTTTCTAAAATCTCAAAAGCCCTGAAGAAGTGCTAAAACTTTAAAAGAGCTTGTACAAAAGTATTATGTCACCAGGATGATATCCTGGACAGATCCAAAATAGAATATTCTACTAAATGAATTCTTATATTGTAACTTTATTTATAATTTGAGATAAGAAAAACAAATATAGATTCCAAAATATAACAACATACAGAAAAGATCACAGATCCTTTAGGAAAATAAGTAAAAGAATAGTATCCAAAGTATATTTATTTATTCAGTTTGTACAGCCATCCTTGTCAAACAAGTGAAACAGAGTGGAGACACAAGCATAACATCAATTGAACAAATTAAAAAGAGAATACAAATAGAAAAACAAATATAAATATATAGCAGACAAGAGATATTGCAATCATATACATGTGAACTTAATCCTGACACTGTGTCAAGCCTCCCACATAAAGCAGACAAGAAAAGGACTAAATGTGCTTATTCTATCTTATTTTAAGGCTACATTACAGAATCTGGCATGTCTGAAGGTACAAATTTCCCGACATCACTTTTTGTGCTGTCACAACCAGTATATGGGAATTGGAGAATTACTTAAGAATTATGAGCTGTCCCCTTAAGGGACTGCATCATGGTAAATGTAGTTAAAGGTATCCTGGGAAATGTAGTCCATATCACGTGACCACATCTGTAATCCTGATTGGTCATTAAATTGACCCTTGAGGGGTTGGGGGAAGTTTTCCTCACTTTTGCCTGAACTCCCTAACTCATGGGAGCTAGGGTGACCAGAGGCTAGGGACCAGACTAGGGTGACTATTAAGTGACCAGAGGCTCCTGCTTGTCTTGTCTGATCATTTCCTAGGCAACATCTCTTCCTCTAGTTCCCCAAGATCATCCCCACATTTAATTACAAAGTTTTTCTGTCCCTAAGTAGGGGTTTTTCCTCCTCCTACAGATGAAGGCTAGGGGAAGGGGAACATTTCTTCCCATGGTCCCTCATGATCATTCCCACATACCCTCACACACTGTGAAAAGATATCCACAGCATCACTCACATAGCCTGGATTTCAACAGTGTACCAATTGTTCAACAACCGCAATTGACCCCAACATTCTTGTTGTAAAGTCAGGGGTGGGACTCTGCCTGGTTGGACCGGTTCTATAGAACCAGTTTTTATAATTCTGCCCAGTTTGGAGAACTGGCAAATCACTCCACTGGCTGACCCCGCCTCACCAACTCACTCCTTATCTGGCATGTGTACCATCCAACTTGCTTGTGTTAGCCTAATATTGGTAAGTTGCTATTTTTCCTTTTTTTTTCCCAATCATCAGCTGTTCTGAGTATCAGCTGAGCCAGGAGATTTAGATTAGCTAGAAAGCAGGAAATCATTGGATTTCTTGCTTTCTAGCTAATCTAAAATCAGAGCTGAACCTTCCTTAGGACTGAAACTTCTATTTTTCAGTGCAGACTCAGGCAGCAGATTGCAGAAAGGTAGATCTCTGAGTAAATATGTGATTCTTTGAGCAACTCAATCTGCCTGTCTGCTTTGCCTAATATAGGTAAAAGTTGCTCTTTTTTATTTAAAAAAATCAATATTTACATCAATATTTATAATATTTACATACAAGCCACACCTACCAAGTCATGTGACCACTAAGCCATGCCAAGTCATCAAGCCACGCCCACCTAGTCATTCCAAGCCACACCCACAAATTAGGCCATGCCCACAGAACCGGTTGTTAAGAAATTTGAATCCCACCCCTGCCTAAAGTCATAGCAGTTGTTAAGCAGGTGGAACTAAACAAGCTGCCTAATGAAGAAGGGAAAGAAAGCTCTTTTGCTCCAGGTGTGGAAGAGAACTTCTTTGCTGGGCAGGCTGAAAATACCTTGGAAAGATGTAAGCCTTGTTTAGACCACCTGGAAAGGTGTTCTCCTCCATGCAGGAAGCAAATGAGCTACCTGCAGAAAGAGGACAGTCAGAGGTCCCTGCTTGGTCTGGAAGACAGCTCCTTCCTGGGATGGGCTCAAGGAGCTTGGAAAGAGGCCCCATTTAGCCTGCCTAGAAGGAAGTTCTCTTACACCCAGGGAGTGAAGAGAAGCCTACCCTCGTTCAGCAGGCAACTCTTTCACTTCACATGGGAAAATAAGAACTCCTTCACTGGGCAAGCTAAATGGGAGGGAGGGTGATGTCCTAGCTCCTTTACTTCTAAGAAGCCAGGAAATAAAAGGTGAGAAAAACCAGGGAGGGAAGTTGGCAAATGGCAAGGGACTTTATGCCCCACAAAATCACAGAGATTAAAATTTAATCTGTTTGGTACTTAGGTGGAAAACATATACATGGTTTCCTCCTATGGTAGTTGTCCTCAATTTATGGCAGCAACTAAAGTCAAAATTTTGGTGGTAAGTCATTGAAATTTTAAATCAAGTCACCACATGACTGGATTCAAAAGAAAAGAAAAAGGAAAGAAATATAGAAAAAGTACAGCTCCTTTGGAAAAAAAAACAAGTGAAGGAATAATTTCAAATTTTTTATTTATTTATTCAATTTGTACTGGGGCCATCCTAAACAAGTAACACTGGGTGATAAACAATCATAAAATCAATTAAACAATTAAAAAGAGAATGCAAAAAGTGTGTGTTTGTGTGTGTTTGTATCAGCTGAGAGATATTATAATCTGTTAATACACCTTTCCCACATACTCAGAACTCCAGGCCCATCATTTAAACACCATTGGCATTGACAAATTCACCACCAGTCAATTGCAAAATTGCAACTGCAAAAGGAACAGCTTATATCCTGCAATAATATCTGTAACAACATCCATATCTATCTATCCCAGGTCCTTAGAAAGGACTTGATAGGTAGAAAAAATGCCAAATCCAGTCTGGACATCTGATTCATCCTCATCCTCATCATCAACATTATCATCACTATCATCATCATCATCTTCATCATCATCATCATCATCACATAAAGTGAATGCAAAGCTCGAAAACAAGTGTGCATACAACAGGTGGCCTGAGGGCTACTGTATAAGCCTAAGAATCTTGTGTGACCTATCAGTTTTTTGTTTTTGAGAGATCACGAATCCACTGCTACCTAACATCACTGCCATCAGGGTGGATTCCTGTTGGCTTATGCTTTGCAGCTCCTCCCTACCTCCTAAAGACTGCTGAGGACTTCCAACCTCACAGACACTCCCAGCTCCACAACTACTGCTGCACTGCTAGCTGCCAAATAGCTGAGCTAGGGATTATGTAAATACTTTATGTAAAGTATTCTTTACATAACAAACTCCTTCCTCCACATTGGCTGCTTCTCGCCTCTGACTAGCCCACAGATTCTCCCCTAATGAAACACTGATTAGTGCCCATCTGTAGAAAAAAGGCAAAAATATATAAAACTAAAATTGGGGAATATTGAATAATCATTTTTCATATCACATTTTTACATTTTGGAAGTTGCATTTTGATAAGATGGACCTTCACACATCCCTTGCTGCAGTGGTGAGATTCAAACATTTTTACTCCCAGTTCTGCGGGCATGGCTTGGTGGGCGTGTAAAATTTCCATTCCCTCCCCACCCCACTAACCAGCTTTTCAGCTCCATTCTCCTCTGCAGGACAACAAAAGAAGACCCAGCCAATCAGCTGGGATTCTGGAAGCAGAGAATAGATGGGGGTGGGGCCAGTCAGAAGTGGCATTTGCCGATTCTACAGACTACTCAAAATTTCCACTACTGATTCTCCAGAACTGGTCAGAACCTGCTGAATACCACCTCTGCCTTTGCTGTCTTAAGGCCCTGTCACACTGCCCAACGGATACAAAACGGACACAACGGACGAGAAAAATGTTCCATCCGTTGTTATCC
>BHFT01041542.1:5342-20740 GCA_004320025.1 Laticauda laticaudata
ACTAATATGATCTTGATTCTATTCCTCTATTAATGCAGCCTGGGATTGCATTGACTGTTTTGGTTGCTGACACACACTGTTGGTTCATATTGTCTATCAGGACTCCAAGATTCCTCTCACAATTACTGTCATTAAGCTGAGGTTCACTTAGTCTGCACCTATACAATTGGTTTTATTTTCCTAAACATAAAACTTTACTTTCACCTACAATGAATTTCATTTTGTTAGATGGGGCCCAGTGTTCAAATCTCTCAAGATCTTTTTGGATATTGAGCCTGTCTTCTGGGATGCTGGGTATTTTTTCCAGCTTAGTGTCACCTGAAAATTTGATGAGTTTCTCCTTCTATTCCCTTATCTAGATCATTTATGACATCATTGAACAGTACCAGGACTAAAATGGAACCTTGGGGTTACCCACTGCTTATTTCCCTTCATTTCAATGTAGTTCATCACAGACTATACACAGAGTACTATTTGTCAGCCAGTTACAAACCCATTTGCTGAAAGTGCTGTCTAGCCAACATTTTTCTAGCTTGCCAAAAAATAAGTGGTGATCTACTTTATCAAATGCCTCACTAAAATCTAAGTATAGTATGGAGACAGAATTTTGCCAATCCACTAATTTAATCACTTATTAACTTCTCAATAGATATCGGCAACTAAATGGAACTTAGCTTAATAAGTCTTTATTGATTAGCCCTTGGGCCATATCAAAGGAACTTAGAAAAGAATAAATAGATATGTATGAAAAGAAAATAACATAAGTGGGATAGATTTTCCTCCCTAATAAGTTACCCTGTCTTACAAGGAGGGAATTATCTCTCTGTGTCTCTCTCTTTCCTTTCCATTTGGTTTGAACTCAGTTATATTTGAACTCAGTTATATTTTTAATTTGTTCAACAACTGGAAATGCATTAAACACATATGAATATGTACACTATTAGTATCAAAAATGACCCTCCATTTGCCAGTTAAATGATATAATTTATGCACCAAGTAGTTGCACATTGCTTCAAGGTGCTATTGAACTGTTTATATTGATTATTGTTTTCTACTGCTCAGTAATAAGAAATTTAGATGGACAATGTGAAGCAAAGATCAGATATTTGAACATCAGCACTAGCTTTGACTAATGCAAAAAGCAGATAAGTATTGGGTACAGTTTTCTTACCAAGAATGACCTGCATTAACACAAATATAAGAACTAAGATGAAAATGATCTGCTTATCAGAGCCCCAACAAAGAAGCTAGAAGTGATGGATGTTTGAGTGGAGGACTCTGGTTGTCAAATGATTATCATGATGGATAAGATAACATTCCAAAAAATTATTCATGCAGATTATGATTTTGGAGTTTCTTACAAATCACCAAAGTCTAGTAAGAAATATTGGACCATCTTTAAGCAAGCAACTATTCATTTTAACAGAAGGGTAGAGACTCAAAGTACTTTTCAAAGATAAGAGTAACCTACATTTGTGTAAAGCAGGGTTGTCAAACTCAAGATCTGTGGGCCAGATCCAGCCCACAGGGTGCTTAGAAATAACCCATGGGGCGGCTCTGGAAACAGTGAAGGAGTGACCCATAGTGCCTCTGCAAGTAACTCAGGAAGGCCACACTTGGCCCTTCTGAGTTCCATTTTTCACTGGCTGAGTACTTGGGCCATCACAGGTGCCCCCGACACAAGTGACATTGAGCTGGCCACACACACCTTGGCCATGCCCCCCTTCCCCCACAAGGCCAAATACAACCCTGATGCAGCCCTCAATGAAATCAAGTTTGACATCCCTGGTGTAAAGCATGGTGGAAGTTGTCTAGAAAAGCTGTCTTTGCAGAATAATCTGTGCATATTCTTAAGATTAGAAAAAAGGACTTCCTATACTAAGAGCACTGGTGATGGAGTAGTTAGAATGCAATATGGCAGGATGACTCTGCCCCACAACCTAGACTTTGATCCTGAAAGGGCTCACGGTTGACAGCCTTCCATCCTTTGGATATTGGTAAAATGTTTGGAGCAATATGTTGATATTGTAAACCACCCAGATAGTGCTGTAAAGCAGTATGGGATGTATATAAGTCCTTATTTGGTGAAGTAATTCTGCAGATAGAAATAGTGTCTAACTGAACACTACTTATTCCTACAGACTTTTTTATTTTAGGTAGTTCATGAAATGAGGCCTGGATTGGTTGTGTTTGTTGTTGTTATTATGGTTCTCTCTCTCTCTCTCTCTCTCTCTCTCTCTCTCTCTCTCCTCTTTCTTCATCTTCTCTCTCTCTCTCTCTCTCTCCTCTCTCTCCTATATATATATATATATATATTATATATATATATATATATATATATATATAATATATATATATGCATATCCATATGCATATGCATATACATATACATATACATGAATGCAGTTCAGCTTCCTTCAGGTATTATCCACGTCATTGTAGTGCTTTTAAACTTGGAGCAATGTTCAGCAGAATCTCATCTGCCATCATCAGCCTTCTGTATCGAGTTTGTATGGGTCAGAGTCTCACAGCCGTTGGTTTTAAATTTGAGGATAGCCTATTGTTGTGCCAGTATGTTTTTTTCTACATCCTGATTGGTTGGGAGTCTTGTCTGTGTTTATTGACTTGGAGTTTGTTTGATTGGTGTTTCTGGTTTCTTCTGTCTGTTTTGTGGCTTTGATTGGCTGGCAACACTCTGTTCCTGTGTTGGAGGCTTTCAGTGCAGCTTGGCTTCGCATGAAAGGACGGCTATTATCTATTAGGTAGCTAGGTTTCATCTGGGTGCCTGGTTGGGGTGTGTTTGAGCTGCAGGTATCAGAGGGAGTTTGGCTTGTGCCCAGGTGTTTGGCTGGCTTGTGGTGTGGAGATCTTTCTATTTGAGAGTGCAGGCTTCAAAATGATTGACAGTCTGGTGGAATCATCTCTTTCTATTCATGCTTTCAGGTCTTTTTCATTATGTGACCTGAAATTCCTATGCAGCTGCAGAGACAAACAATACAACACCACCTGCTTCAAATTAGCATTTCATCACAGCACAGCAGCTACTAAAATTGTATCCGAAAAGAACAGAAATGCTCTACTCAGGAATGAAAGTTCACAGTAAGAGATTCCAATTAGATCAGTTAAACAAAGATTGCTAGCACTACACTAGATGAGTCGCAAAATCCACCCTCTATTTTGGGATAAGATAAAACAACTTACAACTTGGAGAGCTGAAATGAAACCATTTACAAAAATGAAAACTCTTAAAGAAAACTAAAGAATTAGAACATGACAAGAAACCCCAACAACTCACAACAACACTGAAACAATTAGTATATACATTTCCAACAGAGAACTCACCAAAACAGAAACAGATGTCCTAACCAAAGGATTCAATTATGCCATAGCACCCAAAAAAATCCCCACAGAATCCATCATATGTGCAGTAGAATCCAGCCTAACCAAATTAAATACAGATGAAGCTGACACAGTAAGACACCAGGTTAACAAACATCTTATGCACAAGCAAACCACAAAAGCAACTTGCAAAAAGGATGAATCAGTAGCGCTACAAACCCTGAAAAATGATAACAGCATAATAATACTCCTAGCAGAAAAGAGGAATGCCACAGTAGTAATGGATAGAAAAGACTACGAACAAAATTTGACAGACTACTCCAAGACTCACATACAAACCTATAACACAGACCCAACCACATATCTGGAAAAATTAACCAAGAAGAAAATTATAACCAGCCACATAAGCAAAGAAATCCACAGACGATCATCCAAGAGAAAAATCTTCCAGATGCCCCAAATTAACCAAAGAAGGCATACCTCTCAGACCATAGTCAGCTCAAGGAGCACCATTACAAAACCTAGCTAAATACTTAGCAAAACAACTAACCCCATGCTGAAACGCGCAGCTTATATGTACAAAACTCATACCACTTCCGAGAAAAGATCAAAAGATCTACACGTGAACAAGAAGATCTGCTTGTAAGTTTCGACGTGGTTCACTATTCACTCAAGTGCCTGATAAAAGAAACACTTGAAATAATCAAAAATAAATACCAACCAGCTAAAGACCTCATGGAACTTACAGAACACTGCTCAACCAACACATATTTCATGTACAAAGACAAAGATACAAGCAAATTGAAGGAGCCCCATGAGATCACCACTGTCACCCGTCATTGCAAACCCTGTTCATGGAAGAATTCGAATCCAGAGCCCTGGCTCATGCCCCACAAACCCAAACTGTGGCTAAGATACATCGATGACACATTTGTGATTTGGCCCCATGGAAAAGAAAACCTAAACAATTTCCTAACACACTAAACATCACACCCCCAAAATCAAGTTCACCATGGAAACAGAAATAAACAACAACTACATTCCTAGATGTACTAATCTAAAAAAGAACAGATGCACACTGGGACACACCGTATACAGAAGAAAACACACACCAACCGCTACCTCAATGCCCAATCCCAAGACCACCCAGCACAGATAGATTCCGTGGCGAAAACACTAATTACCAGAACGAAACGCCTGCAGATAAGACACATATAATAGACTGAAGTATGCACCCTGACATAAAGTATTGACAGCAAATGGCTTCCAAAAAAAAAAAAAACCCACCAACTTGATCCACAAAAACACACCAAGACATAACAGAGGACCTAGAAGATCAACAGACCTATGGAACAGCTGTCCTGCCCTACATAAGAGGTTACTGCAGATAAAATCAGTAAAATACTACACAGGCATCACATCAAGACTGCTTCAAAGCAGACAAAAAAGAGCAGCCATCCTTAAAAAACCAAAGACAAAATTGACCTGGAAACCAAGGCATAGACGAAGTTCCTGTGCATCATGCCCAGCCATATACATGGACAGACAATCGAAGAATAAGTACCTGCCTGGATAACACAAAAATGCAGTAAAAAGCTGGAACACACCTCCTTCACTAGTCCAACACATGAAACACAAGTCACAGCATCAACTTCAGGGGCACTAAAACCCAAAGCCACTAAGAAAACCCCAGCCACAGAAATCATCAGAGAAGCCATAGGAGATTGAAAAAAGACCTGAAAAGCATGGAATAGAAAGAGATGATTCACCAGACTGTCAATCATTTGGAAGCCTGCACTCTCAAATAGAAAGATCTCCACACCACAAGCCAGGCAAACACCAATGACTGGGATAAATACCCGAAGGAACCTGAACAGCACAACACACACACACACACACACCACACACACACACACACACACCACACACACACACACACACACACATATATATAATATATATATATTATATATATATATACATGACATACATAACATACATTACATATATATATATGTATATATCGTATATATATATGTGTGTGATGATGTGGGTTGTGTGTGTGTTGTATGTATGTTGTATATAGAATAGATAGATAGATAGATGATAGATAGATAGATAGATAGATAGATAGATAGATAGATAGATAGATATAGATATAAATGGATTTTTGGTTATTCGGGTTTTCTCTCCCGCGGAGAATTGGAAGTATCTGCGGCAATGTTTCGATGAAGTCTCATTCATCATCTTCAGGCTTGTTCTTCAGCTCTGTTCTCTCAGAGTAATGTGAGCTTGTAGCTGCTTCTTCCTTTAACTGCTAGTGGGGTGTGACTTGATTGGGTGGGGTTTGGCTTGTTCTGATTGCTGGGGTGTGTGTTCTGTTCAAGTGGGGTCTTGGATTCGTATACTCCTTGGTTTTCCTTTGCACTGCCTGCCCCACACAACATAGGACAACTAACAGAAGAATAGTGCACGCATTTGAAGAACACAAGAACTCAATCAAAAAAGAAGAACTGACCTCTCCCCTGTCCAACACCTCAAAGCCACAGGACATGAAATTGACTTTAAAAAATACCAGAACTATCGCCAAAAACCAAACACTTCAACAACAGAATAATCAGAGAAAGGCCATAGAGATAGAAAAACGCCCACATAGCATGAATAAACGAGATGATACTCCCGCCTACCAACCATTTGGAAACCTGCCCTCATAATAAAGAGTACCATAATATTGAGAAATGACACCAGACCCACACCCACAAGTGCCACACAAGATGCTACCACCACACTTCCACGCCAGAAAAAAGACTCACACCCACACAGAAAGGAGACACGACCCGAACCAGAAGCATTCGCACGTGCACACTATCCACTTCAACCCTCTAACCCATACAAGAAGCAAACTGACACCACCATGAAGATGTGGCACGACACGAACACGAGCAAAACAACAAGATCACAGCTCACCAGCTCAAATCCCCCACAACTAAGACTAACCTGACACAACCAGGCCCACACCACCCATAACAAACAAGTACCCCCCCATCCAACTCAGAACACAGCCCAATGAGAGCTCATTGAACGTTGCCTAGATACTTCCAAATTCTACGTGGAGAGAAAACCCGAATAACCAAAGATCACATACAAATACTCGGAAAACCTCAGAAAACAAATATATATGCTGTTTACTTTCCTTCGGGTATTATCCCACGTCATTGTAGTTCTGTAAAGTGTTGCAACGTTTCAGCAGAATCTAATCTGCCATCATTGAAGGAAGCTAAACAGCACAAATGTAAAATACCCGCGAGAGCCTTTAAAAAAACATATACTTAATATATATACATATTATATATATATATATATATATATATTATATATAAATAATATATTATATATATAATAATATATATAATAATATATATATATATTTCAGTTCAGCTTCTTCGGGATTATCCCACCGTTCATTTAGTGCCTTTAAGTTTGCTCGCAACTTTTCAGGCAAAATCTCATCTGCCATCATCAGGCTTCTTTCATGAATTTGTCTCTGAGTCAGGCTATCACAGCCATTTCAGTTTTAAATTTGAAGCTTGCCTACTCAGTTGTGCCAGAATGTGTTTTTCTTCATCCTGATTGGTTGCGAGAGTCTTGGGCTCTGTGTTTATTTGTTCTTGGAGTTTGCTGTGTTCTGCTTGTGACTGCTGTTTTTCTAATTTCTTCTGTCTCATTTGTGGCTTTTTTTGTGTCTTGATTGGCTAGCAAACCATTGTGCCCTGATTTGGAGGCTTTTAGTGAAGGCTTGGCTCCAAGTAAAAGACGGCTATCATTTCTTAGGAAGTAGGTTTCATCTGGTGTGCCTGGTTGGCGTGTGTTTGAGCTGGAGGTATCAGGGCAGTCAGTATTTGTGCCCAGGGTGTTTGGCCTGGCTTGTGGTGTGGATATTTTTTTTGTGTCTGAGTGCAGCTTCAAATGATTGACAGATTTGGTGAATCATCTCTTCATTCATGGCTTTCAGGTCTGTTTTTTAATCTCTATGCGCTTCTATGGATAATTCGGGGCTGGAGTTTTTCATAGTGGTTTGGGTTTGTGCCATTGAAGTTGCATGCTATGACCTGTGGCTTTCATGTGTTGGACTTAACTGAGCTGTGTTCCAAGCTTTTTTACTGCATTTTGTGTTCATCCAGGCAGATAGTATTCTTCTATTGGCCTTGTCCAAGTTATGTGGCAGGGGCATTGATGGCTTCAGGGCACTTCATCTACCTCTTGGTTTTCCAAGTCAATTTTATCTTTGGGTTTCTTAAGATGGCTGCTATATTTCTGTCTTGTTTTGAAGGGCCAGTCTTAATGTGATGCCTGTGTAGTTCTTCATGATTTTGTCTGTAGTACCTCTTTATGTTGGCAAGAACAGCTGTTCCATAGATCTTTTCATCTTCTAGGTCTCCTATTATTAGTCTCAGTGTGTTTTTTTGGATCAGGCCTGTGATTTTTTCCTTTTGTGGAAAGTCATTGCTGTCAGTAGCTTTCATAGGGTGCATATTTCAGTCTTTTATGTGTTGTCTTGTCTGCCAGGCATTTGTTTTTATCTGTGCTGGGTGGTGGTGGGATTGGGCATTGAGGTAGCGGTTGGTAGGTGTTTTCTTCTGGTTTATGGTTTGTTCTAGTGTGCCATCTGTTTATTTGTACATCTAGGAATGGTAGTTGTTTGTTTGTTTCCGTTTCCATGTTGATTTTGATTTTTGGCTGTGTGCTGTTTAGGTGTGTTCGGAAATTGTTTAGGTTTTCTTTTCCATGTGGCCAAATAACAAAAGTGTCATTGATATATCTTAGCCATAGTTTGGGTTTGTGGGTGGCATTGGCTAGGGCTCTGGATTCAAATTATTCCATGAACAGGTTTGCAATGACAGGTGACATTGCAAACCTGGTGATCCCATAGGGTCTCCTTTAATTTGGTTATATCTTTGTCCTTTGCATATGAAATATGTGTTGGTTAATCAGTGCTCTGTTAGTCCCATAACCATTCTAGGAAACCCCAGCTACAGAATTATCAGAGAAGCTATGGAGATTGAAAAAAGACCTGAAAGCATGAATAGAAGAGATGACTCTACCACACTGTCAATTATCTGGAAGCCCGCACTCACAAACAAAAAAATCTCCACACTACAAGCCAGGCAAACACCTGGGCACAAACAGACTCCACCGATACCTCCATCTCAAACACACCCCAACCAGGCACCCAGATGGAACCCAGCTTCCTAACAAATGATAGCCGTCCATTTATTCAAAGCCAAGCCGCACTTAAAGCCTCCAATACAGGAAACACAATGTTGCCAGCTAATCAAGACAAAAAAAAAAGGCTACAAAACAAACAGAAGATATTAGAAACACCAATCAAACAGAACAGATCAAACTCCAAGACNATGGCTGTGAAAGCCTGACTCACAGACGAACACAATACAGAAGCCTGATGATGGCAGATGAGATTCTGCCGAAACGTAACTACAACTTTAAAAGCACAACTATTATGATGTGGGAAAATACCCAAACAAACCTGAATACCATGCATATATATGTTTGTGTGTGTGTGTGTGTATCCTATTATATTTTGTTGTGTGTGTGTGTATCCTATTATATTTTGTTGTTATAGTTGAACTGTCTTAATTGTATATTCTCCTGTTGCATGACACCCAAAGTATCCAATATTGTTTGGTCAATTTTTAATAATTAAAAAACCTGTATATTTATAAGGCTTTGTTTGTCTTTTAAAGGAGGATCAATTTTATTTGTATCGAAATTCGCAAAATGAAATTCTTTAAGGATACTTAGGGCTATATGAAAGATAGGAACTTTAATGTTACATGCAGTATGATAATATTGACTCTTCCTTTGCCACTGAATTCATTATTCGGTATGAAATCGGACAGCAACATTCATAGCAGAATATTTAAGCAACTATGACTGACAGATTAGGACATTTTTTAAAATGTCAACTCATCTGCTTTCAGCTTTTTATTAATACAATGTGAAGGACAATTCTATTAGTAATTCAGCAGTAAGATTAGTAAAAGGTAACTGGTAGCATAATTTCTCACAAACAAATTTTGGCAGACTGAATTTTGATCAGATAATTTTAGTAGATCATGGGAATACTATTGACAAATTCTATGGTGATTACAGCAATCGTTTGATAAGGGACCACATATAGAGCTGGTTAATTCTAGGCTGTATGGCATGGTTACATAACTGACTTAAAAATTATACTTTATATGCTAATCAAATATTTTTCTTCAAATAAGAGAGAGTAATGAGCAGTGTGCCATACAAGGATAAATCTTAGATCTATTACTATTCAATCTTTTTATTGATGGAATAAGTACCAGATTTTCAAGTGGCACAAAGTTAATGGTATAGGAAATAGCTCAGAAGGTAGAAATAAAATTCAGAACTTTTTAAATCCTTCACTTAGTAAACAAACAAAGCTAATTTCACGTAGTGATTAAGGCCCTAGGCTAGAAATCAGGAAGCTGAGTTTTATTCCTACCTTAGGCACAAAACTAGCTGGATGTCTTTGGGCTAATCCCATAGTCTCAGCTCTAGGAAGAAGGCAATGATAAAACACATCTGAAATATTGCCAAAAACAATCCAAGGACTGATCCAGGCAGTCACCAGGATTTAAGACTGACTTGAAGTTACAAAATAGAAAATAAGAAACAAAATGCAACTGTACAGGGGAAAGATCAGATATGGGTATTTGGTAATAATATATTGGGAAAACGCATTGGAAAAATAGTCAATTCGCCACTTGAATATGAGCCAGCAATGTGAGGTAGTTGCAGAAAAGATAAATTAAGTTTTAGGCTGAATTAACAGAAGTCTTATTTATAGATCACAAGAGAATATTTTCTATTTTATTTTGGTTTGTCTGGATTTGGTTTCTCATTATCACACTAAGAAGAAGAAGAAATGAAACAGATTCACAGAAAAGCAACAAAAGTGATCAAGGAATTATAAACTTAGCCCTTAAAAAGACTGCAGGGTTTTGAGAAAATATGACTGAGATGAGATATATTAATACTCTTCAGACAGATAAAAGTTATTTGGAATTAGAAAAATCAAATCATCTTTCTTCCCAAAGTTTACAATACATAACAATGTCATGAAAATACAGGAAGGCTGATCCTTACTGCACATTAGAATTAGATGGTACCCAGATTGGTGATAATAATAATCTCTTCATTGCATTTATTCAAAGGAAAGGTAAATAGTCAACTTTCTTGAATACTCTAATTTAGATTTCTTCACTGAATGGGAGGATGGATTCAATACCTAAGATGATCAATTCCAATGCTAGGATTATATGTATTAAATACAATTTCTATTCACAGAAAAATGAATATTGTCCCAGATTTCACATTCAGATTAACAAAATTCTCCTCATGTTATCCCCATTTGGAATTAATCAAATCTATCATTATAACTTTGTTGATGTTCCACTGATTAATCATACTTGCCATATGAAAAGGCAATATACTTGCCGTTCAAAAAGGCAATATCATATTTTTCAACACCTATACACTAAATGATGTTTAATGTTCTCACTCAAAGTAGACATAATCCTTCAGCTATATCTGGTTTGGGTACTGAGAAAGACTTTGATGTTGCTTGTTGGAAGTTTTTGTGGACACCCTAATTTAATTTTGCATGTCCACAAAATTTGATATTTGGAATAATTTGATTTATTCGACAACTAACATTGTGCAATTAACTTGTCATGACTGTTACAAACACTTGTGTTTAACTTGAGGTTTTCTTTACATTTGCAGAAATATACATAATAATTATTTCAAATAACAACCATTCAAAAATATTTGTCCCAGAAATACTCATAACGGTATCACTGCTATTATAAAAATATTATTTTTCATGTGTGGGAGCACGATTCCATGCTCTTAAAAACTATACTCATGTTCAGAAGTTAAACATCACATATATTTAATTGCCAAGATTCAAAAATCTCTGTTGAGCTTGTTTGTAGTATGCGTATATGAATAAATATTTACTGAGTCAAGTTATTTGAAATTATTACAAGCTTGGGATGCAATTTCCCTTGTCCCAAATCCCGTAAGAAATATATCCCTATTACATCTGGCAGTATATAATACATTTTATTTGCTCTAATTAACACTGTTCCTCAAAAATCCCTTGTACTACATTAGTTGTAATGTACTGCTGGAAGAAATCCTGGAATTCAAGGAGGGAATGTAAATATTGGTACTTGATTTTTATGAACATAGTTGCAGCATTAATTAATGTTGAGTTTTTTGCCATGCAAAGGTCATAGGAATCTTGAAGAGCATGAGATGTCAGCTCATTTTTATTCTTTTGCTCTCCCCATTTCATTTTCGAAGGCTCATATTAATTTTTTTCCATTGTGTTTCTGATGGTTCAGCTCATTTCATTTTTCTGTTTTATTGCTTTCTTGTTCCAAAGGTTTTGCATGTCATTTGCTTTCAGTATTAAATGTTAAATGGAATTGCAGGAGCAGCCCATGTTGAGATGCTTAAAACTTTGGTGTTTCCCATCAAAATGGCAGAAAATGTGCAAGACATATTGTCATCTTAACCACGAGATACCGAACACGTCAAATTTCAAAGAAATTGGATAAAAACTTTATAAGAATTTTTAGAAGTAGGGGAGTTCTAACAATGTCCATGTTTTACACTTCATATTTTTCAGAATGTTACTTGATATATTTTGAATATCACAATTCTAAAAGTAAAAGCCAGAGTGATATTATATTACAATTTGCTGAAATAAAATGAAAATAAAATATATGTGCCAAAAACATTGATAACAATATAGCATAAACTAATTGCAAAATGTCTTATTAAGGACCATTATGACCAATACCTCATAAATACAACATGCCTTCAAAGAAACTTAGCCAGATGTTAAAGGTGCATAAAAAGACACCATCAAATTAATTATCAACAATATTATTTTTATCTTCAAACCACTTCATCTTGTTCGATAAAAAGATGAGTAGCAATAAGTATTAAGCTGATCTGGATATTTGGTTAGGGAAAGAAATACCTACTTTAAATGAACATTCTTATTACAACTGCAGTGGAGTAGAATATAGACAGGTGTTTTAATTATCCCAGAGCCACATAAAAAAATCTTATCTGAATATGGTATTTGTCTGTATCTTCTTTGGAATACTGTCAAACAGATTATATTAAAATATGCTAATAACATCATCCTGTGTTATTTTTGGCAGAGGGAGATGTTTTAAGTAGGTGGCTCACCTTTGCTGTAAATCTGTGCCCCTAAAGAGTCTGAGCTCGTTATTCTGCTCTGATCAAATTGACAATCTTCATCAAGGGTTCTTGGTCTAAACTCCAGCTTGGAATAATCATTAACCATAGCTGTTATATCATCTAAAGGGAAGCAATCTTTCTTTTCCAATGTGTACTTCTCAAATGAAAAACTATTTTTCCTTAAACCAAGATGCTAACACTACTGAGTAAAATATGATTTTAGCCACAAATAACAGATTCTCACACATTTAATTTATCTCATGCTATTTAGTTCTATCTTAATATAGACATCTAGGATCTGCAAGTTATATAAGTCAGTGGTCCCCAACCTTTGTGGCTTGGCAGCCTGGCAAGGAGGGAGAGGAGAACTGCGCTGTGTGAGCAGTGGACCAGCATGCACACATATGTGCAAGCAGCTCAACTCAATATGGGATGTGCCTGGTCACAACTGCCAATACCATAGTGTTGGTTCCTACAAAAGCAGCTATGTAGCTTGTTCATGACACCTTCAAGCAGGATAATTGAAAAAAATTGGTTCTTCTCAATCATTTTGCACCTCTTTTTTTTTCAGCAGCAGCAGCAGTGGTGGCAACAATCATCATCTCCTCTTCCTCTTCCCCCCCTCCTCTTTCTCTTTCTCTTCCTCCTCTATCTGGAGGAATTTTGCATCCAAAACACATAACCTTATTTCTTGATGATCCGTAAGGAAGGAACTTCCTAACTCCTCAATTTGAGATAATTGTGGATGAATAAATCAGTATATTTATAATCCATGTCATTGATGTATGTATTTCCATTCTTTCTCATTTCCCATTTTCTAAATAAACAATTGCATGATTTTCCATGAACACCTCTCAACCTGTGAATGTTTGGGGATATTTGTACTGTGAAGCTTTCACTTTTCCACCATATGCATTTTAATATTGGTGCTTAAAACAACTTGAGAGTAGTTTTACATTGGAAGATTCATTGGGTTGCTTTGGATAATGTGGATGATTCAGAGCAAGTCATGCATCTCAAATGAATAAAAAATAATTGAATAAAATAAACAACATTGCAATCTCTAATGCAACCAATATTATAGATCAGAAATATAATGTGTATCTTTCAGAATATTGCTGAACTTCAGTTCCCATGCTCCATTGCCCATATTAAGTAAGAAGTTGGAAGTCATGGACAACCATATACCAACCATCTTATATTAATTAAATGAGTGCCATTAAAAGGTGCCTTAGTATTTAATGTCTCAATCAGGAATAAAAATCATGCAGTATTTAAATACTAGTTCTGTTGTGAAAAGAAATGACAGCATAAATATTTTTTTACTAATAATTGGCAAATATTCCAATCACTAACTATCAAAACCATCATTCTGTTCTTTTCCTACTTCAATTCAGCAATCACTTGACTTGCTAAAATGTTAATTACTGAAATACTGGTTTCACTGAAGTTTAAAAAACAAAACCAAATTGAATTGTTTGGCTGGTCTGAAATGCATGGGTAGCATTCAGGAAACAGAAATTGTAAAATGATGTGATTGAAAGAAACAGCTGGATTGCAACTTGAATAAATATCATTCTGCTAACAAATCAATTATATTCCCAACCCAAGTGTTCCATTTTCTGCTTTTTGAACAAGATTAAAACAGAAGAAGTTGTGGGCAATTATTGGTTTCCATAAGATGAACTGAACATCAACTTTATGACACATCTTTACAATGCAAAAAGAAACATAGTAAATCCCAATTTTAAAAGAAAGTAATATGTTTAGAGTGCATGAAACTGCCAAGAATATCTCTTTGCAAAAAAATATAAAACTCAGTGTAGTCATCTTCATCAGTAAATGGCAGGATTTGGCTAGTTGTGGCTAGTTATGCAGACTATGTAGCATAGAACTTGAACAGAAGATCAGCTGAAATAACACAATCATTTTGGAAAATGGAAATTTGAAAAGGTTTGTAGAAGATGACAATGGAAGAGGAAACCAGTTCAATAAGGTACCAAGAAAACGGTATAGCAGGCACCAGATGTTGAGTTGGACCATTGTTATCTTTGTGGCAAATGACTAGATGCAAGGGTTATGTATTTTTACAGTTATCTATCTCTTGGCACATTTTAAAGAAAATATTATCTACTACCAAAGATGCAGCTAATATAGATGGTATGTTCTACCCAGTACTGAACTTGTTGGACAAGTTACTTCTTTTCAGTAAAACATTTCGGTAAATGCAACTCCTGGAAGGATGTTTAAATAGAAGTGGAAATACAGTGATCAAATCTGAGTATCATAATAGTTTAGTTCACTTGATCCACTCTTGCCCTTTAGTTGGTCAAGTACCACAATTCTTACCAAAAAGAAGAAATTGGACTGTCAGTTAAAAAGGAAGGAAAGAAACTGGAAGTTAAAGCTGGTGAAACCAGAAACCAGTATAAGGTAATCAGTATAAGATCATATAAGGTGAAATATTAAGCCACCTTAACTATTACATATTTCTTGTGGCAGCTGCTTTTTGCAATCTAGATTGTTCTTCACTGCTTATGATAAAGTAATCATAATAATACATGAGTTAGTTATTAAGATGCCATAATACTTTGTGTTTTCATCACAACATCTTAAGGCGAGGTCACATCGGCCGACGGATGCAAAACGTATGTAAAAAGGACACAGCGGACGAGCAAATTTTCTATCCATTGTTATCCGCTCTCAAAAGTGCCCCAAATTTGCATAAACAGAGCGGACAACAA